>LD352321.1:61447-85204 GCA_001465055.1 Ptychodera flava | reverse complement strand
CACGGACGGGACCCAATCTATAAGTCCCCGCCAGACTTCGTCCGCGGGGACTAATAAAATGTAGGAATGGTGACATGATGTCATCTCTACTCTTGGCCATTCCCTGTTGACTACCTCTCTTGTGGCAATTAATAGTAAAAGAGACAATGATAGAATAAGTGAACTGGAAATGTGGCCACCTTTGTATCTGATTTCATTTAAATTTATAGGTGACTAGAGTATCCTCTTAGAAATGATAAAAGCCGGAGATACTCAGAAAATGATATTCATCAATGCCTCATAACCGTTGGTAGATTTCCTTCAGTAATATTACAGTCTATCAAGTTTCACACTCAGAAAGAAAGGAGAAAAATTATATAGAAACTTCATGGGCACTGACCTTCCACTCACCTTGTAGTAGATTTCATCAATAACTTCATGGTATGTCTTCAATTTGAAGAGTTCATTCTTGAAGTACGGGGATGACTGGATATTGGTTAAAATCAGTGGATTCAAGTTCATGGTCTTCTCATTGCCCCATATCGGCAATACATTATTCTTCTTGTCATTTCTCTTGGGTTGCCCTTTGGGTTGAGTGGAATCATCCATCTGGGTGAAAATACCCTTGAATAGTTAAGATAAACCTTTTCAAAACCAAAGAATCGTAATCTCATTTCTTCTGTCTGTTAAAACTAACTTACTTTGTGCATGGAGGTAGTAGACTATCTCCATGCTTTGTGTATTGGCTTGGGCAGAATTGGTTACTGGACAAAACGACCCTATTCTCACCTCTACCCGCCTCAACTCGACCTCTTTACCCCTTGACAAATCTGTTTTCAAATCATTCATACTCACTTGCGTTGACAATTGTTCCTTTCCTTCCTATAGAAGGACTGTTATTGAAATACCTAGTTCTAATCATGTATGGAGCTCAGACATACAAATAATTGTGCCCTCGGGAAGACGTTATATTTTTACATATTTTTTATTAGTTACTGATAGCATATCTTCTTCGTACGAACTACGCAGCAGTAAATAGATACGAGCAACATTTACAGAAAAACAACACTACCACTTAGTGTCACCGCGTGGCATCCACAAATTTACTAACGTGACGTTCAAAGACTCTTGATCTTACAAAAGGCAACATTCAACGTTCGACGAGTATTGAAGGGCTTCAGCGTGGCACGTGATGTCTACTCCAATAATCGTAATAACTGAGAGGGACCAGTACACATGAACAATATCCTGTGTTATACGGTGGTATCCGGGAAAACAAATTAGATAACGAGCGTTTGTCAGACAATGCAACGAGAAGCATCAGTTCATATCGCTGAAATATTTCAAATATCCGGTCTTCCCTGTCGCGAAGAACGCTGTGAACACGAACTTGACATAGGATTAGGAACTGAAATGGATGAGGGAGAAAATCCGATGGCTTTAAGTAACACTTCCTGTGATCACCTTCTGAGAACCACATTCTCATTCCTTTTTGACTTACCTTCCAATCGTTCGGTAACTCTGAAGTTTGAGTTCAACAATACAGACCGAAGTAAGAGCGGCGATTTCGGCGGTTTTTCGAGCGTTACGAAAATTAAAACATGGCGTTGGGTCTGCTGCAGTGCACGCTGGGAACTAGCATGTTTGGAAGTGGTCACGTGACGAGACGACCTCTTGGACATACTGGCTTTACGCACTAACCTGTACTATTGCACAGGCTCGAAGCCACAGAGAAAATTCGTTTTCGAAACGTTTTGAAAATGAAACTGACATCTAATTTTTCTGACGACTATACAAGATTTGAGGTCAGGCAAATACTTTGAGAATATAACCTGAAAATAATAGTCAAAATAATTTCAGGAAAACTTTCATTTGTAGAATTCCTTACAGGCCTCTGAGGTGAACAAGCAAAAAATCTGACAAAAAGCACAAGAACAAAGGAAAATATAGAGAAATAAAAATACAATAAGCCAGTAAAAAACAAAGAGACAAAAAAAATACAAACACACAAACAGACCAGCTGGAAAATATGACAAACATGTATAGTGGAGTAATTGTGAAAACTTCCGATCAGCAAACATAATCACCACGCAAGTGATAGACAATTAGCCAGACCAAAATTATTCTGTTGCGTCGTGAAACATAGATGGGATAGAGGTATATAATTGTCATGTATGTTTTCAGCCAGTCTGTCTGATTGTTTATTTGTTTTACTAGTCTTTTGTCTCTTTAAATCTTCTTTCTTTTGTCTGTTCATTGTTTGTCCACTTATTTGTTTGCATTCGTGTTTACTTGTTCATTATCAAGCTTGAGGCCCCTATATCATCCCTGCCTTCCACTGTATTTTTTACATCATGACTTTCACACAAAAAAAGACACAGAAGTAAAATTGTTTACCGTTTATTTAATAAACATCAAAATACTTTATCATCATCATCATGTTTATCCAATACTATAGGCTAGCAGAATACATGTAATTACATTTTAGCTGGGTAAATATGATTCATAATTGCTATGAACTTCAACAAACCCTCATTCATTCAAGACATCCAGTTAATCTCAAAAACAGGCAGCAAAATTAAATCTTACATGATCATTATAGCAAAGACAAATACATGGCCTGATACTTGTAAAGTTTGCCTTGAATAATATTCATGACAGTAAAAACTTGATTTCTTGACAGTTGAAATAATTGCTTTTGGGCTACAAAATAACGCCGGTGATTTGGTTTTACCAAGTTATTCATTGATTGTTAAATTTCTGTGCTTTTCTTTGTTGGCATGAGTAAATATAAACCCTCCACACTAGACTGAAAGGTATTTCAAAGGGACCTCTAGCTATGTAATGTATCCCTCACTCAAACATGATGACTCCCTAGGTTACTAGTGACTGGTGCTAAAAGCCCTGTGTGCTACTGAGCTTATCTTGATTTGTCTTTTTTCCCAAGAACTGATAATATGAACGAGAAAGTGCAGACACATTAAAGGCTAAAATTCAGAGATGTAAAATGGTAAACATATTGTATTAAAAATCGCTTTCCCCATACCGTAATAACAGCTACAGGAAAGATCATCAAAACTGCACTTTTCTTTCAAGAAAATTGGATGAGACACTATATGGATAGTATTGTGCATAATATTTGCAACCAACAACTAAACTTTGATATTGACTCTATTGTAAATCTGACGTCAGCCTTTTAAATAATACATTCTATCCATACTGAACTATAAAAGGTTAATTTGCATGTAAATATTTTGCGTGTGATCAAAATAGCATATAAATAACAACAGCAAATGTCAATCTAAAAATTCACTGATACGCTAATAAAAGACCAATGCAATGGCGCTACATGTGAATATGATAAAACAATCAATACAAAGCAATTAACGCTGTCACTTTGGGATAATTTGTAAAAATTGTCTGTCTTAAAATTACAATCATTGACAGTCAGCTGTATTTTGACTTGGAAAAAGATTTCTAACCATTTTTAGTGGTGGCATTAAAACTTAATTTGTATTACTTCATTGCATGCTTCACATAGAATGAACGTTGTGGTTCATGACTGATTGTTGCATGTACACGTGATTGTCATATCGTAATATATTTTGTCAAAAAAAAAAGTTTGGAATTTTAAAATGTAGTATGTTAGGCCAAAAAAAAAGAAAAGAAATGTTTCTGGTCAGCCCACGCGTCACTTGAACAACAGCGCGTCACCCTTTTTTTTCTGTTTGTGGCTGGCGGCCGTGGCTGACACCAAAGCAAAATGGCTGAAGAGAAAGAGAAAATTCTTTGGGGGGCATGATCAGTGACTGCATGAACAGTATATATGTGACTATATTGATAAAACTATGAAACTGACCCTCCTCCCTCCCTTGAGGCCAAAAAAAAATAAGATAAAATAAAATAAAATGCACGTCGCCGCACCATTTTTTAAAGAAAGACCTGACCAGAAACATTTCTTTTTTTTTTGGCCTTACAGCCTTTGCTAAAGTCAGAATTTTACAGACATTCATTCAGGCAGGTGGTATTTCCTGTGAAGCAAGTAACTACTACCACGTTTACAATTTGATTGAAACGTCATGTTTTTAATCCTGTGGTTGCATCTAAACATTCAATATTAAAGATGAAGAAATTATGATTGTCAACTAAGGTACAGCTGTTCCCTTTCTGTTGTGTGTTCTGTATTCACAATTTCCTCATGAGAATGCAAAATCTACCTCAACCAGAAATCAGAAAAAATGTCTCCACACCATTTTGTAAGCATTATGCCTATCACAGACATGTAAAACTATACTTTGGCATGTGGCATCATATGATAAGAAGGACCCTTAGCATGCTTTGTGTATTGTGAGTAAGAATTATGATCTATACATAGTTTACAGTCTATACCCCATGCACTGACTGTCACAGAATGGCTGACCCCTATGATATCTCATAGCAGATCATGGGTGAGAGGATGAGATACCGTATTTATATAAATTTCACATTTGAAAATTTCACATTGCAAACAATTCAGAAGCCCTGAAAGAAATTGTAGCATTCACTTTTCCATCTGACACAAAAATGCAGGCTTAAAAGTTCTAGGCATTCTTCAAATATTTCACTACCATTATTTCATATGTTTTGTTTTCTACACAGGGAAATGTGGGTGAAAAGGTTGAAGATTGAAAGAACACCACTGCAAAAGGTCAAACTGTAAAAAAATAAAAACTTACACCATGTCATGTGACCTGAGCTATGGTGTTACATGTCTAGGGGGTAACACTCCTAGCTGATACTAGTAGTATTTCCAAACTGTTATCATATGCATTTCTTCATGTAATACTATATTGGTTGAGGTATTCAAATTAACATAAACCCTAGAAAATACTTTTGAAAAGTGAACGATGAACACTTAATAGCATCATTAACCCTTTCACCACTATGGTTTGTCCCAAATCCATTGTTTTCTATGGTAAAGTTGGACCTGTATACAGGGAACTGGGGGTGAAAGGGTTAAACTTGATGTGTGGTGAAAAGGCTAATTTGAACATTCCAATTTAGTTTCTAAAAGCAATGAAGACCTCCTACCAGCTTGGCTGACACTATAAACTATCAATGATTGACAAATCTGAGTTTACATTTCTCTACGTTATGATCAAATTTGATTGCTGAGAAGATGTCAGTCAGGCATTATGATTGGCAGATATAATGTGTTCATTTCATTGAATTTACATAATGATGTCATTCTAAAACAAAATACTCTGTATTTTACCACTGAATGTAAAGTGAAATTCATGCATAGATTTTGAAGTGGAAGATTATTTAGCTGTTCTTGAGATACTTTTTAATTAAAAAAAAAAACATGAAAATTCCAGATAATAACAAAAACTGGACTGCTTACATTACTTTTACACCAATGTGGAGCAGAGGAATAGCATATAATGATAATTAACATTGAAATGAAAAAAAATACTTGTACAGCCTCTTGATTTCAATGATGTAAACTAATTCCAAAATCTAAAGGTTTTACTGGTAAAAAAGTTTGTTTTAACAATCACTTTGCCAAAGCCTGATGAAAATATTTTTTATAACAGTCCATGACTATGATGTTGGCAAAAAAACACAGTACTCTCTATAATTTTTTCCTAAAATTATGATTGCACATTGACTTTGTACAGTACACCACATATATGTATATGACACATACAGTGCAAATGACATACTCCTAAAACACGTCTTTTCTCTGGAAATCTTACTTTTTGGTTTAAACTAGAAACGAGTTTCAAAATTCATCATACAAAATTTAAAATGAAGTTTACCGATTTCTTGATTTCATTTAATAACGAGAAAAAGTAAAAAGCATGTATTCATTTATTCTTTCATTCATTCATTCATTAATTCATTTTTTTACTTATTTATTTATTTATATATTTATTTAGTTAGTTATTTATACTTTGAAAATCTGAGTCTGTAATACTGGTATCATGCACATAAAAGTAAGCCTCTGTGTATAAGAATCATGCATATCTCCGACTCACTTCAAATACTGTACACCCCTTCTACTTTCTCATTTAGGTAAGTTCCTATTGAATCACAGTGGTATGTTTGGAACTATTCATTGTTAAATGAGGGGTGATAAGGTTGAATTTGAGTGGAAAATGTGTCATTTTGTGATTTCATTGTTTCATTGTGTCGATGTAATTACATCATTCTTTCACAACACACTATGTACTTTACATGTTCTCAATATAAATTGCAATGAGGATAATACTTTTAATGACTGGGAATTTTACATTTATTGCGGAGAAAGAAACCTAGTTTTTTTCTGAATTACAGAAAAGGTGCTACAAATGGTCCAGTATTGCAAATGTCACTCTTCAACTGACCCTTCATCAGACAAAATTTCCAGATGGGGTTATCGTGTGGTTATCATGTGGTTATCATGTGGTTATCTTTCATACTGCTCCATCATGGCCTTTGACCTCCATACTTTCAAGGTCCCATCATCACTTGCTGTGACTAGCATCTCCTGATCCCTAGGACTGAAGGCCACAGAGTTGACCACATCACTGTGGAGCAGCTTGGCAAGCTGGATTCCATAGTATCTGTCCCATATGTATCCGTACTTGTCTTCAGCCCCGCTGTTTGCAGTCCATATGAAAATAGAAAATGAATCACAATGAAGTATATCTGATGATGATATCAACAAGCATTGCAACAACTGAGTTAACCTGTTCACCCCTAATTTCCTGTAAACAGGTCCATAATCACCATTGATAACAATAGTATTAGGTCAAACCATGGTGGTGACAGGGTTAATCAATGATCTGTCTGCTTGCAGGAGATGTAATATGCATTAGACTTCATACTTTTGACAAAATTCATCTGCAAGAACACAAGACATGAAAGGCAAGACCCTGCCTTGTTACAAATTGGCACACTATGGCAATGCATTCCCTCAAAGAATTCAAAGACACCACGTACAATATTTCACCAAAAGTTATCAATGACAATCTTGGTGCATTCAATTTTATTATTGCTCAGATCATTATATACTAGTAAATAAAAACTCTTTTGTTTTAAAAGATTACAACATATAGATGGCATCATATCCTTGTTATGCATGGCAGTCAATAATACATACCTCAAAATCAAAAGCTTGTAACTTATGCTCAAACTTTCTCTTTCACAATCTCAAACAAAATTAAAAGAGTTGCCATCCAAAATGTGGGATTAGAAAAACCAGACTGCCTAAAATTTACTGATGTTTGGAAATTCAAAGCAGCCACAATGACCTGAGTTAACCCTATCAGAAAAATTAAAGTTTTGATTTTCAAAACAATTAGACAGGGAAAAGGTCATTTACTGCACATTACTTCAAAATGAATCAATGGAAGCTGCAGACCAGAAAAATACTCTTATACTTTAAATTGCCCATTCTACCTTAAAAAGGCATATTCCTGGATGGAAAAGGAAAGCTTGCAAAGTGTGAATTAGACGGGTACAAACACACAAGAATAAGTGTACCACACCAAGAAATATGCCCCTTTAACTTTAATCCTTCACCCCCATTTCCCTTTCTAGAGGTCCAACTTTACTGTAGAAAACAATGGGATTGGGCCAAACCACAGTGGTGAAAGAGTTAAGTGAACCTACCTTGCAACATAGAGGTCACAGACATCAAGGAAGATGAAGATGAGTTCTTCATTGGAAGAGAACGCTTTGTGTCCGTAATGCCTTTTGATTTCTGTCATGGTTACCAGGTCATACACATGCATTTCTATCTCCTGGGATATGGGTGGTGGTTTCAAGGGATCTGATATCACACAATTCTTTGGCCACGACCGACTGTTGACGTACAGGTATCTGAAACATAGTACAATGATTTCTATTACTGTTCTGTAACGAGTACCCATAGCACGCATGTCTTATCCCTATAGTCTCACCTGGCAGGAGGAAAATGTCCCAGTCATAGGCATCTAATAGGTAATTATCATCACATCATACATTGTCTCTATACTGCAGAGGATGAGAAGAATAGACTTGGTGGAAATTACTGTACTCATTATTGTTCACAATTTCTGAACTCATGGGAATCAATTTGAGAATCTCAAAATATTGCCAGAAATTTCTTGAGGTCATCAACACATGGTATTCCATGGGTAAGAGGGACCATGTTATGGGTCAACTACACATGCGGTCATATTGGTGACAGTGGCACATTGTGATGCATGCAGATATCCATGCACAAGAATGAATTTAAGGCATCATCTCTGGTATGTTTAAAAACACAACAACAAGTGAACTATTTAATAAATACCAGTACATTTTACAACAGTATTGGATCAGATTGCAAAACAAATTGACAAACTCAATTTGTAAAATCGTGTCATATTTGTATGAAACCTATGTATATGTGATAAACTCACAAAACCAACATATGCCCACAGTATGGACAAGCCAAACACCCTGTCATGATACATATAGCTGCTTCTAACTAGGTATTTGTAATTGCAATTTACATTGAAGCCCCAACCTCACCAGACTATTTTAACTATAGTTGGTAGTTCACACAAATGCCCAACCTGGGGTGGAAGGGGTTAAAGGTCACAGTATCTGTATAGTGTATCTCTATTTATTTCCTTACCTGTTATCAGGTGAGAGTGCCATGCCAATGATATGCCCATGGATGTCAATAACATGATCTACTTTGTCAAACTCCACATCTCTCTGGATACCCGGGTGTCCAACAGCTTGTCCCTCCATGACATCGCCATCGTCCCCTTGCTCTTCCTGTTGGTGTTCCGTCTGTCTGTGATACCTGGCAGCAAGGGCCTGCCTGACATGCTGGATCTGTTTCCTGGTTGATCCCAGTGACCCTCTCATATTCCTTGTCATGCCATGTTCTATTCTCTTGATTCCTATCTGGTGGGGGGTGTACGCTATGGTCCCCATTGAAAAGATGAGATACTTCGACCTCTGTGTCCCACTGGAAGTTGACAGCTTCCTCTTTTTCTTATGTTCTTTGTTGTCATGGTTACTCCCACTGGAAGTATCATCATAGTCTAGATCACCATATGAACTATCCAACGATAAATTCTCTGTGCTGGTTCTTAGTGATTTGTTATCTGCATATTGGATGGAAGGTTCTTCGTCAAGACTGTCAGTGCTGCTGAAGTTGAAATGTTTTCCCCAGCTGCGTAAGATATCCCCGCTAGCTGAACTGTCCATTGCTACACCAGTGAAATCGACAGATGAATATACAGTGTCACTGGAACTGCATCGTGATTTTGCGAGGTCACCGACTCGCGACCTCAGTTCATTGTCTGAAATGCTGGCATTTAAAGCGGCTCTCTGTAAGTTTGAATCCACTTCAATTCTGTTCTGCTCTCTCCTTTTCAAGCCTGCGCTGTCAAGGTGACCAGTTCTCCTTTGCTCTGATTGGCTACCGCTTGGCTGAACTGCATCCACTCCGCATATGAGTGCCCTCATTGTTTCATCTTCAATATCTTGTGGCCTAGATCTGAGTTCAGCCATCTTGACTCTGCAGTACACTCTATCAAAATGTGTATCTCCAATTTTTGTTGTTCCCGTGAAAAAAATAGTTTCATCAGAATCTAGATAAGCACCAGTGCTTCCTGTTTTTGTATTATCATCTACTTTCTCACTTTTTCGTGCTTTTAATGGAGGACTTAGACCTGTCACGTCACTGGCCTCTCGTTTGCTGCTACAAGTTGAACTTTGACCCTCTGGAAATTTGATTACAATTCCATCGCTGCTCTCCTCTGTGTCCCTGTATCTCAACTGGTCACTGTGAGTTTCAAATTCACACTCAGAGTCTGGCACATCGCTACCACTTTCCTTAGTGAAATCAGAAACATCAGTCTCGGATGGATTTTCATCCAATTTTCTCCTTTCGCAACTTGTAGTTTCCTCGGTTTCACTGTTGCTATAATGACCGCACATCTGCCCAAGCTCCAGATCAGCATCGTCATTCACATTGATGGAGTCGGCTACCATGATGTTTCTGATTGTACTTGCGTTGATGTTGAGGAATTTGAAGAGTCTCATCACCACCGACTCATCTTCGGAGTCGACCTCTTGCGTGGCTTTGTTCAGCCACAGTGCAGAGCAGGATGAGAAGTGGCCAAGATAGTGGAGGTTCCCAGACAGGAGATACTGATTGTTGAGCCACGCACCAAAGGTGTCATAGGGTTTGTTCAACACTCGGGATTGCAAGGAAAAATCCTCTGGAAAGAACAAAGCACAATATGGTGCAAATAAAGCAGCCAAACATTACAATTTGCTTTTGCAAGTTTGCAAATCATGAACGACATTAGTCAGATTTTCCCTCCTTATTGCTTTCTTTCGACCATAGCAGTCTGAACTTCCTGACATGGTATGGCTCTATCGAACTGAAGGAATAGTATGCATTGAGCACGGTCCCTCCACCGTGCATTGAGAAATTCATGCAAGCTTTACACTGCCTTGATGATTTATCTTACCTCAGAACTTCAGAAAAAGCTTTCCAGTATTGCCAGCTTGGCAGCTATTCAGACATGCATATATTGAGTGTCTATGAAGGTGTATATGTGCGGATATTGGTAGTCTTATCTGTATAGGGTAGTCATTTTCTTATCAGCAATTACTGAACATAAAATCTGAAGGAGCGAGTGGTATGTGGAATCACAGAGAAGTCAGAAGGACAAACACAGAAGGCAGCGCTGACAAAATACTTGAGGTACAAGAGTGCTTGAAGGTACTAACTGGAAAGTTGTCTATCTGAAGAAGCTTACCATGAATGTTAAAGACAGCAATCTCTCCAGATGTACTGTTGGGTCCAAAATGAACTCCAGAAACCAACAGCAGAGTGTCTGAGATGTTAAACTGTGAAAATTGGGTGTACTGCCATCGAAACAATGCCTTCATATCTCGGCTGTACTTCACCTTGCAGGGTGACTTTGCAGACCAGACCTGCATAGTGAGCAAAGTAAAAATTGAAAAGTAACTCATTTTCTTTCAAATATATTTTTTGAATTTATTTACTACATCTTGTCGACATATAAAAATGTTTGTAGCCAGGGGCGTTTGATCATTAAAGCTGACGCATGATTAACAAAGAATATTCCAAGTATAGGTGTAGTCAGACTACAATTAGTTTAAAAGGATCAAAATCAGTATTTTACAAGAATATTTGATGCAAACTGTTGTAGAATCAGTTTCATTGCAAGGACTTCTATCTAGGAAGGGTGGCAGAAGAATTCATGTCACCACACAGAGAAATTGCATTTCACATACATAAACATCACTTTTCATGATCAAAACATGCTCCTAAAATATTTCCTGATTTGTCAAATGGGCAAAACTGTCATCACAAGCTTACTTTTACTGTGCCGTCTTTTGAAGAAGATGCAAACATGGTGCCATTGTGGGCAAAACTGACGTGTAGAACTTGATCCGAATGCTCTTTCAAAACCTGGCTCTGCTGGCATGGTACGTGATATTTCAACCTCTTGTACTCGTTGTAATAGGATCTACACCCTCTTCTCAGCGGAAGGCTTCTATCTATCTTCAACTCAAAGAAGAATAGTCGCTTCCACAGGAACTCATCATGGCCGACATGCGACCAGTGTTTGCATGATTGGCAAGCTCTTAGCAGGTCCACTGAAGAGAGGTAGGAGAATATGTTGAGGAGGAGGCTGTCTGGAAGGCACATCCAGAGATTCTCATTCATATCTGCAAAAAGTACAAAATGGACAATAATTAGTTGATTTCATGGCCCACATACTAGCTGCATCTCTTTGTAATACACTGACATCAAACTATTTTGTAATATTCTGTCATATTCTTTGAATTCTACACAAGATGGAAGTAGCCTTTCAGTGCATTACAACATTTGTGACAGAATGTACAAGTAAATTTGCCACTGCACTGGTCAATTCTTTTTAAGTCTCATGCCATTTTTAAAACCTGGTCATTTTACAAAGAAAAAAGAGAATACATGTGACTTAGGACATCCAGTGCCATTGTATTCCAATGGATGACAGCCTATTGTTTCTGTGGTGATTTCACTTTGTACATATACACCATGTAAACAATTTTTTAGCGTATTTGCATGGAGGCTGCCATATTTGATTGGGATATCCATGTGTTTATATCTTCTACACAACTCACACATGCAGTTCCAGCTACAGATCTATGATACTTGTGGATGCCTCCTTCAGTACTCACTTTGTACACAAACTAAATTTAGTTTGAAGATGACGGAAACGATGTAAAAAGTTGCGGCTGATAGGCCTTTAATGACTATCTATAAAGCATTTAGGTGGGTTTTTGTTCTGAATTGTTGAGCACCACACTGTCACTGATCCTTTTGTTTTCACCAATTCAGACGGTCCCATAACGAATAGCACTGGTTGCAATGACGTCAATTTTCTTTTGTTAATATGCAAAAATATTTGTCTGCACTTCTGCAAGAACGACGAAAAATACAACCTTCAAGTCTTGCAATGGATACAAAAGTCACACTAATTTATGCCTCAGACTATAGGTTGCACCAACAGCCACGCATGCAACAATAAAATTTGTCCAAATTTCAAGCAGTAGTTTCCAATGTCATGCACATGCAGCTATATTTAGTTACAAACCTGAAAGCAGCACTATTGTGGAGGTACTACATGTCTTTATGACTGGTTTACTGGAAAACTTAAAACATTAACAAAAATATCAAATAATATTTCTACAGCATTCAAACTCACAGCCTACCGGTAAAGGGATTGCTGAGGGCTGAATTTAACAGGAAAAGTTGTTCTCTTTGCCTCTGATTTTCTCAATTTTTACATGCTTTGAAGAAGTTAGTTGTACTGTTCAGTGTCTTTAAAGGGGTAGATTTTTCTATCAGTTTTATCTCTAAATAAATAGACAATTTTCGAAGTACAAATGATTATAAACGCCATGCAAGTATCTACCTGAAATACAAGCAAACAAGCTTAAATCACCGCTTCACCACAGCTCAGCTAACAGTGAGTAATTATCTTATCAAATATCAAGTCAAAGCTTCGATTAGCAAGGTATTTCATGTGCTGCTTTCTTCAAATTCTTGATTAGAATCTACTACAGTAGGCAGCAAACTTTGTCCAATGGCAGAGGTCTTGCCAACTTTTGACACAGAGTTCAATAATATAAACAGTATCTGGCAATCACACGCTTCATCTTTTGCTGATATGAGGAAAAACAATGAGGGCTCCGATAGCCTTCCAGTTTCCATGGAAACGGCTTACTCCAGTGAGGCGTCAGTGTGACTTTTATTTTGCAATTTATAGATAATGAACAGAGCAAGATATGTCAATGGATCATTGCACTGACATGTTGGTGTTTTACGAGGTACATTCAAGAATATAACATTAGCAACGTTGATAAAATTGTTAAAACACAGTCAGTCCCTCCACCGTTCTTTATCGATAAAGCACTGCAACCGTTGTGCAAGCAGAGCATTTTATAAAAGCTATGAACGATCAGTTGCGTCCCATGGAAACATCTTAGTCGATCTATACGCCAAGAACGTCGTTTTCTTTCTTACATCATTAGAAATGGTAATATCATTATTTGGAGGACACATGACTGATGCGTTCATTTAAACTGATTACCAACACCACTCCAATCCAATCATAGAACAGCAATCACATAAATTGATTCATTCAAATACACAGGGACACTGATTCAAAGTTGAAGAGCTTAAAGAGTGAAATACGGTGTACACTTACTGCAGCGAATAAATTCAGATTGTCGGAATTGTTATAAAATCAATTCACGCAAGCACTGCTCTCACACGCGTGAAAGCATATCAATTACTGGCATTTTTTTCTAAAATTCCAAACTACAGGTGAGGACGGCTTTGTCAGAGGACTTCTGCCATCTTTGTTTTGATGACGTCGCGTTGCATTGTGGGTAAAGTGACCCAAACTCGGGGTCGTGTTTGTATAGTTCTTGCGCAGCAAATCTATTTGTCATCAAGCGCCAATGTCCGGTTTAATATTTTAGTAAAATGCTTTCGAACAAGAAGCACGGCTTTAAGGTTTGGATGTGTATTTTCCCTGTTGCTTATTCTGTGTTCGCGTCAGTTTGCGTTGTGTTGGGGAGACCTATGCTTTTATTGAAGGTGAAGGTCTCTAAGCTTATACCGAGACATTGACCTCGCATCTGCAGGCTGTGAATCACTTGCAATTGCATGCAGCTGCTATAGCAACAAGCACCAGGGCATCACTACGCCACGACCAAAGCTCTACTAATCAGTGTTGGCAAGCTCTACCCTTCTATTCAGAAAGTTTGAAGGTACTTTTTTCGAATTGCTATTGTTTTCCATAACATTTTTGCATTGCAACTTTCGCTTGCGTTCAGATCTTCCACGTCTATGTAAGTATTGCTGAACTTAAATATCAGGGCTCGACATTAACTTTTTCCCCTGGTAGTCCACTTGGGCTACCATTTTCTGAAGTTGGTAGCCCCGTGACAATGGTTGGTAGCCCGTGCATATTTTAATTTGGGTTATTGTTTTTCATTAACCAGACAAGATTCTGCCCATGAAGTGCATTTTGTAGTCATTTGATGTGAATACTTGCACATCTTATACCCAAAGGAAACAGGTATAAAGCCCCAAAAATGTTTCTGATCCTTGGCATTCAGCAAAAGTGATGCGGCGACGTGGTTTTCTTTTCTTTTTATTATTAACTATGCTGGTTTGGCACTAAGCTTATTGATGCAATAGTTATTGTCTTTTATCACTGGCTGCATAATACTTCTGTTTCCTTCTTAGCATTTTGGACATGCAAACAGGGATATCAAGGATAGCTGTACTGATGAGTATGTAACCCAAATAAGCCATGACGCGCAGGTTCTGATATGACGCACACGGTCACCAGAAACGATCTTTTATTGGCCTAATGGACAACAGTTGTAAGTTTGGTGACCAATTGACAACTCGTTTCACTCAGAGTTGTACGCAAATTTTGATAGTCATCATGAAAACCACTACGACCTTCTCAGCACGGCTAGATACTCTGTAGCAGAGCTTAAGTCGACCATGGGCTTTCTGAAGGGAGGAGGCATATTGTGATTGATAGATTATGATCAAAACGCAATGAAAATGCGTTTTCATTGGCCATCTTTTCCTGTGCTTGTCATCAAAGTACATCAGTTGAGATATTTAAACTTGGTTGCAAAGTTTCACTGCACGGTTGTCTTTATAATTTGCAAAACAAAGTCATAGTCTGGCCTTCTTCATGTTACTGTGTCCAACTGGATTTGACTGCAATTTAGCTCGTTCCAAAGTGACGGACCCGAAATGGCACGCCAAGTACTGACTGAATTTTAAGTCCCGGTCTTTGGTAGTCCGTGTGGGCTTCCATTTCATGGATTTGGTAGCTCCAGAGAAAGGTTGGTAGTCTGTGGACGCGGGACTACCGCTAATTTCGAGCCCTGAATATACAAACTTTAAGACGATGAATTGTAAGCAGGTGTAGGCAATGTAGCTCCAAAGCCGTGTCTTTATTTTAACCATCTCTAGGACAGCATATTAAACGCCATTAGTTTGTCAGACTGTTATGTTCAATTGTGCTACCCCTCCCGAACATTCGGGTAGAGATGAAAGATGCCACAATATTATGAAAATTCTCCATTGATAAATTATAGAATGGAGCATATATCGATGTCTCAAAATCATTATTACGGCTTACATGTAAGCTTTTAGTTAATTGATATTCTGTCGTGGCAGATGGACCATATGGCTCCGAATAGAATGAAAAGTGGCTAATTTAAATTGTCGAAGTTGTATTTAAATATTGCTCCCTCAAGTTGAGAATCTGAGTGATTAATTTTAGACCGCAACCAATTATTAATATTTACGCTTGATGTTATAAATTATAGTGTCAAAATTGCCAGATTGCGGTATTGTGACGTCATGTTGAATTCCGAGAAAGCACCTCTTTAACATGCGTTAGAGTATTCTTGGAACTGGTCTGACGTCAATATTCCGAGAACTGTTTGCTGAGGTCGTGTTTTCACAATTGCGGTTATCGGCAGATCATATTACCAGTGATCGTTCAAATTTGATTTGTTTAAATACAGCGCGTGCTTCACACACATTTTCCGTAACTTTGTAACCTAGCAACAGTTGAAACAAACTTAAATATGGAAATCGTGGCGCCGCGCGACGACCAGATGCGCGAAGATAGATCATTATAAAATGAACGAGATTGCATATTCTGATTTGCCATATGGCCAAATAAAAAACATGTTTGTTTCTCAATCTGGTAACCCGACCTTACCTATTTATAATCTTCCGACCCTAGATTTTGTTTCTCATTTCAAAAATCACGCACGATTTTACCGAATTTTGCCTTTTTGTATGGTTACACAGAAATAAAGATGAAAAATACAAAAAGTCCCCGATCGACCTACTCTATTTTCTGAGGGCTTGTTAACGGTAACGCTCAAGATTTTTTTTCTTACGCTTTTGACAATGACAGCAATAGCCAAGCTTTAACATTCTGCTCAGGTCGTAAACTTTTTAGTTAAATCGATCTGCCGTAGTGTCTCATCAGTGGGTATAAAACTGAAATATGCGTTTAAAAGCTGAATATCATTCGTTCGATGCATGTATTACATATGAGGCGATTTTTATAATAAGTATCCCGGCGGTGATGTGTTTTTTGTTTGTTTGATCATTTGTTTATTGATTATCAATATTATATACGTTTGTTTGGTACAAAAACCATTGCATAATTACGACGCTATCAATCAAAACACAATGCGGATTTCGATACGAACATGTACCATGGAGCGGGTCCGTATGGTTAATTCCTCTCAACGTCTGAAAGAAATTTAAATTTCCTTTCCCGCAAAGTCCAGTTTTAAGCTGTCTTTTCCTCTCAAAAAGCAGCAATGGTCGCAAAATTAAAGAAACTCATGCACATTATCAAACATCGTCTTCTTTGTGTGTGTCTACATTATGGTTAAGTGTAAAACAGCATAAAGATTAGCGTCTCGCTATGGATATTTACATATATCGCCATGATGCAAGGCATGTCGTAAAATAAACGTGTCTTCGTACATATACATATAAAAGTACACTTTATATAATTTCGCCTCTTTCGTTCCATCAGAAGTCGATACTAAATATATATTGTACAACTAGTACATGATCATGAGAATTTTGCTATTGAAGAGAGAAAAATATATAAAGTTGAGAAACAGCGATGCATCCAGAGACACTATATGGTTCGGGATTATAAATACAAAGCGTAGCTGGGACCTTCATGCAAGCTGAATAGCCGTAGACACAATGGATCTCCTAGCAGCTCGGTGTTACGGTGTCATAGCCCACTTGAATAGAGGTCGATCGCTAGAGTGCCATATAAGTTGTAGGGGCTGCAAGACAGCCTACGTATGGAATTTATCCTCATTTTGCCCTTTGTTTACAAAAAGGATCATTTTCCAAGTATCTGAGTGTACATTTGTTATGAAGCTACTTCTGTAACCGTAAAACAGTGAGTATAGATGATTAGTTTGTAGTTGTTTTGTCATTCATATGTACGAGCACGTATTCGACGCAATGGTATGTTCAACATTACATTTAATTTGTGGTAATTTTTCTGTAAACAGTGCTTACAATTATGATAGATTCATACACATATTTGATGATGTAAAAGTTTTCCAAGCTCACGGGCAGTATTTTGCCCAAGATGTTACTGAATTCCATGACATGTTAAGCTCGTTGCGTATACAACAGCCTGTTGAGTGTCAACGGCCCCAGCCCGTTAAACAAACACCCGTATAGTTCATTGGTTGGCACATGCACACAAAAGAAAAAAACAACAACACAATGGCATCTTGCGAATTTTGCGAACTCTCCTTCAAAACATTAAAAAGACAATTATACTGTCATTGACTAAGAGGTTAAAATCGACCTATAAAATCATAACTCCGCGTTTTTGGGAATTAGTAATCAAAATACTCGAAGAATGAGGTCAAGGATTCCTTCAATGCCGACACAAGTTACTATAAAGTACGATGATCAGTTTATGCATTTCACGTACAATATCGTTTGTTGAAGTAATTTATCACATGCAGATAAAGTGTACATTAATTAATGAAAATACAGTTGGAAAATAGTTGTTTCTAAACAATTAAGGTAGAACGGGCCTCAGGGACAGATATTCAGACTCTCAAACTTTTACAATTCTTTTCTGATAAAGCACTTGGGGGTTCATTTTAAAGCTCTTGGTGTAAGAAAAATTTTCACTGGCTTAGTTTTTCGAAAGTCGAATTTTTTTCCATAGAGTTAATACAGGGATGGTGGCCATTTTGAATATTAAATATGGGTAAATCTTGGCTTATTTGTTTCTCTAGTGCCAGAATTTGCACGGTGACCCCTGATTTCTATTCTTGATTTTGAAAGAGAATGGTTGAAAGATTCTTTAAGGAAAGTTTGAGCAATTTTTAGTCTAGGTCTTTCACTTTCGAGGCGCATACTACTACTTTAATCTAGTCCGACTCCTACAACCCATGCTAATAACATATGTCAAATGACCAACATTTCCATTTTAGCTGTACCATTCCTGTATAATTTGCAACAACCTTATAGAGTTATCGACAACAAATGCAGTTAAGTCTAAACGTTAACTTTACTTACTATTTCACGAGTTTGGTCGAACTGCGTTGTGGCCGGTCACTGTGTTAGTAGACGAAAGTTGTCTATACTGTAACAATACACGATTTTGAGATCAAGGAAAAATGTCCTGTAACGAACCTAGCAGTCTTCTCTATCCTTGACTGACAAGTGAAGTATGATTAAATACAATTTACTTCCTCCAGTCTATTGAAAGCTATTGTTACAAAATATTCTATTCAAATATGTATTTATACTATACGAATTGAAGGAACACAAGTTTAGTAAAAAAATCATAGATGTGTACATTTGTGTATAAACACAAAACACACAATACGCACACATACAGTGTTATCAATTTGTTGTGCTCAGTACATGATGGCTATGACCTCACAGGCTATGGATCTATTGTCCCTCGAGCAGATTCAAAGAAACTCGACAGAGACGATTGCAGCGATCATGGTTGTGATGGTGGTGGTGATCATCATCATCATCATCCTCATCCTCATCATCATCATCATCATCATCATCATCATTCATTCATTCATTCATTCCTTCATTCATTTCTTGAAGTTTGAACTAACTAGATGTGGCGTAGAGTTTATATCACAATAATATAACGATGGCAAAACTTAAATGTCAACCGATGCAATCATTCCGGTAGAGGACTGAAACAATTTGTTTATTACTGATTATAAACGGCAAACATACTTGCTGTTCCATAAGTGGCTTTTCTAACTGCTTTGAAAGAGTACCGGTTAATAAAATCTCAGTGATATGACAGAACAGTGTTGTGTTGATCAATTGGACCTTGCGCGCGCACATGTGCATGTTCCAGCGCCTTGATAATTGTAGGAAACTGTAGCAGGAATATTTAGCCAACAAACATAAAAAGTAGTTATCCATTTAAGATACTGGAGATATTACGTATTGGACTGTTTAACTTTTTTTCAGGCATGATGTATCGCTCCGCCTGTTGGATTTTGGCCATCTCTATTCTTGTGTCAGGTGAGAGAAACTTTTTTTTGAACATTTTGCTTCATATCGAAATTGCAATATATTAAACGAACGAAAATGTGAATTTTGAAATATTTATCTAATTTGTTTGACTTGCTGATACTTTACAGCTCTTTCAATCAAGAGAGAAAACTATAAATAGTACAAAAAACTTCGTGTAGCAGAGTTATTTTTCTGAAATTAATTGGCTCTAAAAGCCACACATCCATACATTTTAATGCCATTTGTTTGTTTGTTTGTTTGTTTTTCTGTTTGATATAAGAACAAACAATTCATAGATTTTATTCTCAACCTAGGTCCCTTACATAGATGATGCGGCGATGCAGTTTTTTTGTAATTATTTTAGCTCACAAGATCTAGACGACAACGATATGCTTACAGTTAAGCTATAATGCGCTTCGGGAACTGATATTTGTGCTTTCAAATTTTTACAATACAATTCTGATCAACCACTTGTGTGGACTCATTTTGAAGCTTTTGGAGCACGTGAAATTTTCACAGTAACAATTTTGTGAAAATCAAAAATTTATTTTCCCAATACGGGGATGGTGACCGGTGGCCATGTACGATAATTTGTTTCTCTGGTACAAAATTTGTATTCTTGATTTTGAAAGAACATGGTTAAAAGTTTCCTTCAGGAAAGCTTGAGCAAAAGTTTAATTCTATCACGTTCGACGTTCATTCTGTGATAGACTGATATTTTATTTTACATTTCCGCTTTGCGAACACGGTAGCACACCGTCCTTTTTAATATTTTCAATGTATTTTAATTTAAAAAACCATGACAAAGCTAAAGTAGATCGACGCGCGCAATATTAGAAACAAAACAAAACCTTTCTCCTTTTTTGGCCCTATACACTGTGCTTGGCCTTGTTTGCATGTACATGTATGTGTCGCTCTTTCGTGTTGTATAGCGTTTACGACAGTAGCTTGTGTCGAATGTTGGTACTGTGGATATGGTGATATGGGAGGAGGGATCGACGAGAATCTAGAAAACGAAGGCTGTAAAGACGACCACGTCGATTTGGGGAGCGTGACATGTCTAACAGGCTTCGACCGGTGTGGGGTAAGGTGTACTTTGTTTGTGTTCAGACGCTTGGTGGCGCTGAAGTATAAATCAACAGGTGGTTGTTGACTGAGCATGAAAACACATAGAGTTGAAAAACAAAGTTCAAAGTGCGTGTTCATGAGACTCCCGATGATTGTGATAACGAAATCACAGAATGCTTTCACTTTCAATTAACACGCTGGCCTTGTTTCTTTCATGCGAATCGACGAATTTCACGATATATCAGTGATGATAGTGATACAAAATATTCGTTTAGATATCGACATTTGATTTGGTCCTTTGTTCGCCTCTTCAATATCTCTCACTTTCTCCCTCTTCTACAAGGTAAAGGTTCGTTATGATTACCTGGGCCGAATAGAAGCTCTTCGGAGAGTGTGTGCCAGTGCCGACATCTGTGCGGGGATCGCTGCCTGTACGACTGAAAATCCGGTCAATTCGATATGCATGGAATGTTGTCATGGTGACAGATGCAACTCAGAGATACCTTCATACAGTGGAAGTGTGTGTGTTGGTACATTCCTGTCACCATCAGCTGCAATGGCCACGCTTTTCATGCTCATGACGTTTATTCTGTTACTGTAGACAACCCGTGAAGGCTGTGTACTTCGACAAATTTGGACAGAAGCTGATACTTGAACCTCAATGGCCCATTTCGTGTGTACAGCGCAGGTCCATGAAATTTCAAAATTCTATAGATATTGTGAACAGAAATTAGCAAAATTTGGCATACGTTGCTATGAATATCTGTGAATAACTTTTCAGGAAAGGGTCGAAAATTACGCGGACTGCGATATAGAAGTGATGCTATTATTATGGTGAACACTGGTGTGTGACGATATTTAATGAATACAGTAGTTTGTGATTATAAAGAAGTATACACGACACCACAAAGACACACGTACACAAGCAGTTTCTTCAGCCTGCTTAGTGTCAGACGATGGGGAATGAGTCAATTCATGGGCGTGGCTTAGTTCTTTGATGACCCGACTATATTCACAAATTTACCTGTCTTTCGATTTTGATCTTGGGCGAGATTGATTAGAACGCACACTCCACCCATCGCCGAATGGCATTCCGATCAGCAAATTTCGGAGTCTATATTGCCGAACCTTCGTTCCAGTCATAAATGAGCTGACTCCCGTGACCGTAAAATGTCTGGGGGAAATTGAATTTACTGTGAATACGTGAGACGTATCCACATTCATGTCAATGGAGTCTAAATTTGTAGATTTTTTGTGTGATACTGTCTTTGCTTATTTGCTATACCTGGCTTCCATTTACAGTTTATGAAGAATATAGCGTCTGACTTTTCAGTGACTCACTTGGAACTCTGACGGACATAAGACTTACACAGCGTACATTCCAAATCACACAAAAGACTTTGCTGGGCAATTTCCCCCTAATAGAGATAAGAGAAATAGAGTTTACTCCAAAATAGTCCGGTGATTAGTTTTGGAAATCGAAAATAGTTTAAACTGAAATTTCCACATAATCTATTTGTACATAGTATAAATGTGTAACAATAAAGTGAAATATTTTAATATTGATATGGGATACGCAGTTTAATTACTATAGTAACATAGCCTTCTGATGGATTGCACCGTAGAATCTATTGATATTTGTCAGTAAGTGCATGTAACTTGCATTCTAAAACCCGTTTATAAACATCAACAGAAGCTAAAGTGGAGCCATTGCCATATCGAAATTACATAGGCCTAATAAAAACATGTTTCCAGTAACCCGGCCTACCATAGCAAATCCCACCGACCCTAAAAATTTGTTCGCATTTTAAAAAAAATTCGAGTAAATTCTCTAAACCTTATTGGTCTCAGCCAATAAAAATGAAAAAAGAATTCCTCCGACCTACCGTACCATAATTTTCGGGAGCATGTAAACACACTATTGTTTTAATTTGGCCTCAGTAACTTAATTCCGTTGACATGCGCAGAATTTGATGACGTGCAGTACCAGCTGTAAACTGCATACACTATCAGCTCACATTGATTCCAACATTTAGTATCAGCAATTTTGTGTAAATGACTGCTTGTAAATGTTGACAAAAGTAATGATGTTGATCCGTAACCCCCAAAAGAGACGTATAAGACATCAACAATCGACAGCGTTCGCTTTACGGCATAGAAAGACGCTTATGTCAAGCAAAAACTGAAGGAAGTAAGCTTATCATCGAAAATAAATACCTGAAAAGAAATACTTGACGTATCCGACGGAGGATGCAGCACACCTTGACAATGGTATACGTACAACTATGGAACGGTTTGGTTTGGTTTGGTTTGGTTTGAATTTACCCGCCCTAGGGCGTAAATTAAATATTTCATTTATCTTTAAAGTTTAAACTTGCAGGAGACGCTGACGGGACGCTGTTTTTTAATATTAATGATGTTGCATCCATTCAAAGAGTGAAGTCAGAGCGCCAGTCGGAAAATTATACAGTGATTAATTGCAATTGGTGTCAGTAACTAGATTTGTGTTTGACATGGCTGTACATTACACAGGGTACCGTGCACACACATACACACGTTGAAAATGCTCGTTGGGTAAAACGCTCCACACAGGCCTGACTCTACCGATCTTTCTGTCTAGTCCATCTTCTTCAAGAACTCAGGAGACTCTAACTTTCCTTCGTCTATGAGGAGTTATTAAATTTTAAATGCTTTTGCGAGTATTTATCAAACCAACAGATGGCATATCGTGTTAACCTAAAAAAAATACGAAAGTTGAAACTGTAAAACTCTACGTGGGATCGATATTTCGAGTACAATCAATATATGCAAATCATTTCGTTAAATCAAGAAGACGTCAACGTTGAACATTTCTGATAATCAATGTACTTACCTTGTCTTGTGGTTTAACGACGAGAGTCATGGTGAGCTGTATTGACTCTGACATTTGTTTCAGTTATTGTTGCTATTAAACATTTTACTCTCTTTGGTATGTACTATGTATGTATGTATGTATGTATGTATGTATGTATGTATGTATGTATGTATGTATGTATGTGTGTGTGTGTGTGTGTGTGTGTGTGTAT
>LD352321.1:36144-57430 GCA_001465055.1 Ptychodera flava | reverse complement strand
AGCAGAGAGGGGGGTTACTCAAACACGTCATGGTTGGCAGGGGGGGGGGTTACTCGAAATTTTGGAGTTTCGAAAGCAATTCCTCCGACCCCCCAGGCCGTAAATAATGACGGCTCCCTTACCTCTCTCTCACATCATTGCTTCTCTATATGGAGTAAACCCACAGTCATTTGTGGTCTATTCCGCTCTGCGTCTACATATGCCTTCAGGCATATGTACACACGTCTATGGGGCGCATAGACGCAGAGCGGAATAGACCACAGGTTACTGTGAGTAAACCTGAAGGCTAAGAAATCACGCAACGCATTAATGTGTTTCTGTCAACATTGATACGACAAGTGTCCGACAAATGTTGAGATTGGCACATCGCCAGGCAAGTCCGTTTAATGCTGTTTAACATTCCTGATTTTCTGCGCGACGCAAGATGGTATCATAATAAATATTACATTTCGCATTAAGATCTTATATTGATATATCATTGAATAAATGTGACTACCAAAGGTAAACAAACCGGTTATGCATTCTAACCATTAACACACATCCGGGGATTTGAACCTTTGTACCGGGCCTGTCAATCTTGTCACGCCCCCTAGCGACAGACAGCTTCTTGGTGACGAGAGAAATGGCTTCCCCTTTTCGTATGCTAGAATAGCCACTGCTGCACTCAGTCCGACTGTCATTACGATTTCATCGTATCGCGGTTGAAACGAATCTCTCGTAATTCGCACTTGCATAAGTTTGCAGAAGCAGGCAACGGTAAGTTAAAATCGCCTCTGCTCTGCCAGAGTGAATATTCACCCACCAAGCAGTGCATAGAAAAGATCATGTTAACATTGTGTATAGCTTTGGGGCCATTGACAATGATTATTGTTACGCTGTCTGTATTTTGATATGCGCAACTGGCATCCGCCTTGGGTAGTTGGACATCAATATCTGAAAAAGACATTCAGCAGTCTATCTGTGTAGCTTCAAATCTACTTGACTTCAGCCGCATGATTACATGTACTTAGCTGTTAAACCATTTTAGGCCTCGGCTTATTGCATGTCCAGAAAAGATTTTCACCGCATCTGAATTGTGCGGTTATGTAAGAATTAAGACTTTCGATTGACAACATTCGGTAACTCCTTAAGAAGTATGCTAGGCACGACTATACTGTCTCCCGAAGCATATTTGAAATTTCTTCAGTCAAACCTGTTGCCACTGACAAACAGTTTGAGTTTAATAGTACATGTCACAGCGTATAGGCTGATGCCCATTTCGGTGTAATGTGTCGTGTGTTTTTCTATGGTTCCGGTATCTTTGACCCACTTAAGAAGCCATTGTGATAAATAAAACGATTAGATATCAGTCAACCAAACAAGTATTGTTCACAACCGTCTTTTAATAAACTGTTTATATCACGGTATTTGTTTACAATCGTTCTTGAGCAAAGCGAGTGATTGAAAAAAATAGCGTTGATTTTCTTGAAATGTTGACAGCTGAAGAAACATGGGACAACACCCGACTTAAAACTCAGAGCGTTGGCGTTCTCAACCCAAGATGGCGGACCAGCAAGTGGAAGAAGGCCAAGTTAATGGGGCCATTAATGTTGACAATGGTAAGGACCAAAAGCAAGAGACTGCGAATGACAATGGCGTTGCTGTTGTCGAGGAAACTGCAAAAGAGGATAAAAATCAACCGGAAGAGAAACAGGACAGTGAGAAGAAAGAAAGTACAGATAATGGGAGTGGGGATGTAAAAGAGGAGGGCGATGCAGCAGCCCAAGGAGAGAATGTTGCAGGGGGAGAGACAGAGGCAGGAGATGGAGGAGGGGAAGTAGTGGCGGCATCAGCAGATGAAGTTGCCGAGCAACAAGCTGGAAAACAGAATGCTGAAAAAAGTGATGCGGATACAGCAGCAGAGATTAAACAAAACGATGAAGCTGCAAAACCTGAAAGTGAAGTTCAACCGGAGCAAAATGTAAATGAGCAGGAGGGTAGGGAAGGTGTTATACCTGATGAACAGGTGATAAAGGGTGATGACGTTGTGGCCGACTCACCCCCTGCTGATCAGGGGGAGGAGGCTGTGAAAGACGCCCAGGAAGGAAATGAAAACAAAAATGAAGCAGACACAGGAGAAGCCAAAGAAATCATACAAGAGACAACTGAACTTGAAAATAATACACCCATCAATGATGGGAGAGATAAAGGCAAATCTTGTGCTGAGGATTCACCCAATACTGTAAAAGATGAATCACCAAGGGCAACGGAGCCGGTGGAGGCAAAATTACCGCTGACTGAGGAGAACCTGAGTAAGCTTGATGATGAGGATGTGGTAGATAATGCAAGAATTGAAGAATATTTACAAGATCATGGAGTACATGACAAAACAGGTAAGCGAGGGGCAGGTGAAAGGTTAGAAAAAACTCTTTTTGGACCCACTGGTGAGTAATTAATGGCAAATCAAAACATGTAAAAGAATCATAATAAGCCTTAGAAAAACTTGAAGCTTGCAATTTATCTTTTGGATGATGACGTGAAATGAAAAAATACAGTACTAGGAATTTACAAATCTATTTTTTAATGATTTGATCACATTTTCAAGTCATGTATTACCAGTGCTGCTGAGGTTAAGGTAGTACACACCTCAAAAGTGAAAGACTTAAACTTTTGCTCAAACTTTCCTCAAGGAATCTTTCAACCATTCACCTTCAAAATCAAGAATAAAAATCGGGGGTCATCGTGCAAATTTTGGTACTAGAGAAACAAATAACTCAAGATTTACCGATATTTAAAATTAAAAATGGCTGCCATCCCCGTGTTAACTCTATGGTGAAAAATAAAGTTTTTGAATTTCGAAAAATTAAGCCAGTGAAAAGCTTTGTTACACTGAGAGCTTTAAAATTAACCCAAACAAATGGTAGATCAGAAAAGAATTGTAAAAGTTTGAGAGTCCGAATATCTGTCCCTGAGGCGCATTCTACCTTAAAATGTTCTATTCTTATAACACACTGTGCTTGGAACATTGGAAAGAAAACTTTTAATCACTTTTACTGCAGCTGAAGTAGTACCTTCCCTACAAAGAAATTGTGGTCAGCATTTAGTCTAGTCCAGATGAGCTCTCCTGTAGCTTTGAAATAGTAGTGTATTTCCTATCATTGGCTTTTGAATATATTTATATTTATACATTATTTGAATACTTTTTTTCACTTTCCTACATTTGCATCAGCTCCATCTTTACCAAAGATAAGTTCAAGTGATCAGAATCTGATCTCAAGAGGCAGTGAGAAGAATGAAGACACCCTGCTCAATATGATGGTCACAGGTCACCAGAACCAACTCTACAATCCCAATGCAGTCCACGTCCCACAAGTTTCCAAATCGCCAAGATCCAGGAATGGGAAATCCAGAGGGGATGACGGCAGGGTGTCCACTCATTTATCAGGGAAGCTTCCCACTTCGGTGATGAAAATGTCCACGGTAGTCCTGTCTGCCAGGTGAGTTTTCATGTGCTTAATTCATCCTCTGTTATTCTCAAAGTGGTAGTTGAAGTATTATATAGACAGTACTATGAGTATATCAATCCACACACACACACACAGATACACACAGATACACACACACACACACACACATATATATATATATATATATATATATATATATATATATATATATATATATACACAATATTTTTGTATGTTTATAGAATTAGAATAAATTGTATGTATTTACCTAATATGCTAGCAATACTTTATGTCAAAGGGATAGAAGCTGTAATTAGTGATATTGCTATCATATTTTTTCAAAAAAACAAGTACAATTTCATTTATCTCAAGTTCTCCCAACATTATATTAAATTAAAATTCAAAAGAAAATTAGCGTGTCAACATAACAGATTATTTATAATACGGAATTTATTCTAGTCTGGATAGAACTCGGTTGTTGACATCTAAAAAGCTGTGCTGACAAGTTTAATACTAGCCATCTTGACATGATTTGTCAGTAGAGCAAGAAACTATTTTATAAACAGAACAGAAATACTGGATAATATGTCAAAAGTTTCAGCTCATGGGGATTTAATATACCGGTAATACTCATAAAGTATATTAAACTTGATTTCAGTGATGTATTATTTTCTTTTTATCATACATTATTATTAATCGCTTTTTAAAAATTAAATAACAGCTATCTTGTCATGAAAGTTATTTCTTAAAAAATGTGTACCAAGTAGATATGATGTCAAAGTGTTCACATTTGTTAGATAATACTCGTACATACAACTGCAGAGAACTGTGATACTTTGAACTTTGAGAATAGTATAGTTCTAAGTCCTTAAAAATGATGAACGATCAATCAATCAATCAATCAATAAATGAACAGTCTGAATCACATCATGGATTGACCCATTTGATCAACTACAAACAAATGTAGCATCTTTCATTTTCATTACAAAGGTTTATACGACAATATTTTCCCTCTTGTTGTAACATTCAAGGGCAAAATTAACCATGGAAGTTGCACAGGGAATCAATAAATGTAGTTAAGCGTGGACCATAAAGAACATAAAATTGACACAAAATACAGAAATTTTGGCAACACTAGTAGGGCAATTGAAATTTACCGACCACAAAATCCTACAATGTTCCTTTGAACCAATCTTAACATGTGATTCATGGTTTGGTAATCAATACCAGCATCTTTTGTTGTCTTTGTGAACAAAGCTTTGAGTACATGCAGTGTGCTAAACTTCTCCGATATATTTCAAATGACCTCAAGACAAGTACACTGACCCCTATATGCTAATACATTGTTGCTAGCATTTGATACTGTACACATTGTCATCACAACCAGTTGACATTCTCTGTCCATCATGTCTGTAGCATTTCAGCTTTTCATTTCCATAGATTGTCAGATTATTTTTATTTATCTTTCTTGCTTGCAGATTATAATTTAAATTATATTAAATTCAGTTTCCTAAAGTCTATAAAACACACAAAAGTGCAGTCGCAATTGCAGAAGTATATCTTCTGTATACTGCGTTTCATCCTTTTACCACCATAGTTTTGCCCAAGGCTATATGGTCACTGTGGCCGGCCTTACAGGAAATTGAGGGTAGACAGATTATGTAAAATTATACAAAAGCAAGCCTTGCTAGCTCCAGCATTGAAGCCCAATTAAACCCCTTAATCCACAAACCTGTATGTGTACTGCTGTAGATTAGGTGACCTCGCTTTCTTCAATGTCAGGGCTTGATATACATGTAACAGATTATGTTCTACAGGGTTTAACCTCTGACATCGGATACCTTGGCAACCAAGATATTCATGTCAAAAATTTGATGGGCTCAGTTTCCAGTGTAAACATTGAAATTATTCAACTCTTCAAAATTCATGTCACAAGTGTTAAAATCCATGCCGTTTTGTGCTGTGTAACAGTTAACAGCTCAAAATTAAATTACATGTAGGTGATGTTTTTTGTCCGCCACTTTATAATTATAGTAAGGATCAGCAATTGACATCATCTACATTTCCAAATTAAATAAACAGTCGCTGATTATCTTTATAAATATTTTCATCATTGTCATTGTCAAGTATCAAATTTTTGCTTTCTTTTTCTTCTTTTAATTTAGCATTTGCCCTTCCAGAGTTTTATTAATTACTTTTCTGGGAATTCATTCATTTTCACAGTTTTTTTAAGTTATTTCATAGCAGCTGAATATTCATGGAGATATAGCATTTTGAATTTTGAATTTTTAAAAGCTCAGGATGTGACAGTGAAACTTTAACTTGGGTGTCCAATAACCAGGACACCTAAATATTTGACACACTGTTAATATTGAATTGCTTAAAATTATTTGAACTTCAAAATTGCTCCTACATCCTGCGTTATTAAACCCAAAGGCAAAAATTAAGGAATTAAGTTTTCTGTGTTCATGAAAACAAGATGGCGAAAATTTCATTTACACCTTAGACCAGAGGGATATATTCCTGAGCTTAGACTTCAAAATCAGTCATACAAGCACCAGTCCAGCATGGTATTGTAAAACTTTGAGAGTCCAAAAATCTGTCTACTTGAACTGATTCTGTTTGACAACCAAGTAACAATGAATTACTTTATCTTCAATTTATTTGCCAGGCCCTTACTGTACCCTTAGAAACCTGTAATCTGATTACAAAAACTTTATAAATCCTTTATTTGTACTGATAGCTGTCCTCTAACAGAGAATAACTGACCTGAAACTACAACATTTCCTAGCTGTAAAACATGTTTATTTTCATATCAAATAAACAAATTCAGTGATGTTGTTAAACAAATTAATTACAGAAAAAGAGCTGCTATTAGCAAAGGACCTAGTGTGTATTATGAAGAAAGAAGTCACCAGAAAGTAGCAAGTAAGTAATATTGTTTTGTTCAAAGAAATAATTATTTTAAAGCAACTACTTCAGTACAGGAGTATACACAGTCTTCTATTTTCTGCATTTAGTTATTTATTTTGTGTTTTATTTTTACTTTTACAACAGCATTGTTGAATTATCCAACTAAATTTTTTAGAAACATTAAAGCCCAAATAGCTGCGAATTTTATGCATTATTTTCATGATTTTCGTTTCAAACCAAAGTATGTACGTGTAAATGTGCTAACTGCAGGACATGCAAGTATCCCTGCTTGCTGATTTGGACTATGTCTACAAGTTTTAACAGGTTAAATAATAAACGGGTGCTGCACTCATAAAATGGCATCTCAAGGAAAAGTACAAAAATGCAGTATTTCCTACACATACACATCGTGATCATCAAAGAAACAAGCATGATGCCATTTACTTGAATGCACAACAGCCAACATTTTGTGGTTGTAATCTTTATTTTCTCTGTCAAATGATTAGTTTTTGATGATCGGGAAATCTAAAATGATGTTAAAATATTTGAATTTACATGCCCCTTTTGACACTTATGTGCAGCTATTGGGGCTTTAATTAACAAATGTTCCCAGTTATCTTTCCTTGGTGTACCATGACGGTCTAAGTGTAGAGATGGTATATATATTGCTTGAGTTCCCAAGCTGTTAAACAAAAGTCCTCAACACTTTCTGAAAACAGCAAAGTGTAAGCTTCCATAACTGTGATGTTGTTTACTTTAAGCAATGAAAGCACCTTGGGTGACCCAACAATGTTTATGAGGGTTTGTTGGCATTAATTTCCCTGGGGACTTGGAGTAAAAGGCTTTAATGGTTTAGTTAATAAATTCTTGTGGCATTACCAGTCACCACATGATCAGAGCCTTGGCTTCAAAAGTGTTGACTATGTTGTTCTGAATAATTTTAATCTGTTAGAGCTTGTTGATTGCAAATATTAGTAATATTGATAAAACAGGTGCTTCTGTATGTAGATGTACGCACATACAAATTTCACTGGCTTTTTGTATGATCATCAGTTTCATCATTTGCCAGGCCGTTATCGTTAAGAATTTTATTATACAATTTCACATATTGAGAAAATAAAGTTTAAAAGATCTTATCTTGTGCTCACCCAGTGAAATTGCTCATCAAAATCCAAATTTTTGCCATACTGTCATGTACATTTTTTTTTCAAATGTTGTATTTCAATTTGATAGATTGCTCGCGACATGGTTTTCAATGAAGTATCCTGTGATTGGTACAAATCAAACACATCAACATGATATTGTTATAAAAATTTCTATACTTCAACTTTTATGTTGAATATATACAACTAATACTTTTCATCGGGAAGGGTCAGTTTTATTGGACTTCTAGAAATCAAACTACAGAATGAGGATTTCTTTAACTTCTAGTAATTCGACAGGGTTTAGTTTGACCCATCAAAGTTCTCAGTCGCTGACCAGATTAACATTTCAAAACAGAAAAAATCATTTGTGTGATCAAAATAAAATCAACTAATCATCATGGCTAAAAGTATACGGTAAATGTAAATAATCAAAAACAGCTTTTAGATTTGCCTGCGCCTGATCAGTATTGGATCTCGTTATCAAACTACATCTGTCACCATACCGGCAGAATAGCAATGTACTTCATTCCTTCTATTTTGTTTAGCATGGGATGAATGTATGAACAGCAGACCTCCACTGAGGATAGACATGGAAGGCCCTGGACCATGGTCATATTCACCAAGGAATAAACCACTCTCAGAGACCAATGCTCCAGAATGGACGTTTGGAATGCGACTTCATGAAAGATGTAAGCACATTTCGTTAATATCGGTATATTTGAAATAACTACTTGATTACATAGGGATAACATACTCTACTTTTTGCATACAATCTGAAATATTAGATATAACATTGTAACTATAGCTGTGATGGCCTGATAGCCTAAAACGGCCAGCAGCTATAAGTATTTGATGATTTTTTTCTCTATTTTTGCTTTTTTATGTCAATAGCAGCGTTTGCTTGTTGTACTCCCCAAAGCATGCTGAAACACCCACTATTCAGCTTGGCAATACAGTGTGTATGGGTGTAAAGTACACTGTTATCGTTCTCATGTGAATTTCAGTCAGGACTAAAATAAACTCGTCAACAATAACAATACATTCTATAAAAATACACGCTGAGTTGAGAAGCTGAATACTGTGTATGTCAACATACTTTTGGGAGTAGATCAAGAAAATGCAGCTGTTGACATTCCAAACAAAAGTAGGGAAAAAGATCATCCTAAGTCAGAGCTACTATCTGATTAATCTGTTTTGATATTTTTGAAGCATTTTAGTGGTCTATGGTTGTTTCTTTTCATGCTTGGTCACATTGACATGTCAAGTCACATGTCAGCATACATCGACACATAGCAACATAAATATGCAGGAAACACAAGAATGCAATTGCATGACACACTCTCCATACGCTAACATTAATATGTACACTTCAAACGACTTATTACAGCAATTTATTGTGTATTCTGGAAGTTCTAATGATAGCTCTATCATTAGATTTCAGTATTTCCAAACTCTCATTGAAGGGAGGGAGTTTGAGATCAAACATAATGAGTTTCATATGCCATGCATGTGTTTTAATGCATGTCCCTTTTATAGCTTGGAGCTTTTTCTTATCAAAAAATTTGTATTATGTTTTGACATCTAACAATTCATTGTATACAGCAACCATATTCCTATAATCTTTTTCCTGTTTTCCATCCTTGACAGCCGGAGGTGGATACAAAGCATGGCATAAGGAATGGTACCACAGTCCGGATAACTACACTCATAGGCTACGATTTGATCAAAAGGTTAGTGAACAAGTACTGTAAGGAACATTTACTAAATACTTTTGTTTGAAATTTAAAAATAAGTTGTGTAAGATTTATGTTGACATGAGGCCAAGGAACTATTTCGTAGCAGTATTATGAGAATTTCATAATATTTCTAAGAGTAGAAATGCAATAGAGAAATAGAGCTTTCAGGAAAATATTGATGACAAATTTGAAAAAAGCATTTTCAAGTGGTTGTCAGTAGTGGTATTCAGACAATTAACAGGCTTTAACCAGGAATAGTAATTTCATCTTTGCAGAGAGAAAAAAAAATATTTCTTTTGGATGAAATTTTGTCTTATATCTTCTGTAAATTTTGAACCAAAAATTATTGGCTCACAGAATTCCAATATAAACTTTTCCCAAAGCTTTCACAAGTTAATTTGACTTTCAAAACTGAACAGTTCAACTTTCACTATTGTTCAGGCAGCTTTTCCAATGATATTAAAGTATTTCAAATTACAATAATATACCATGCTCAGTGAAGTTAATATGCACCTTGAAATTGAAAGATTTAAATTTTTGCTCAAACTTTCCCTAAAGAAACCAGAAACCATTCCCCTTTGAAGTGAAAAATAAAAATCAAGGGTCCCATGTAAAATTTAGTACTACTAAGACAAACAAATTAGACTGGCAATATTTAAAGACACTTGAAATTCAAAATGCTCACTATCCCTGTGTTAGCTCTATTGGGAAAATGTTTTTTTGATTTTTGAAAAAATAAGCCAGTGAACACTTTATTTACTCCGTGAGCTTTCAAATGAGCCCCCACAAGTGGTATATGAAAAAAAGTATTGTTAAAGTTTTAGAGTCCGAGTATCTGTCTCCAAGGTGCATTCTATGTCAAGGCACGATAACCCCCGATTTTTATCCTTGGTTTTGAAAGGGAATGGTTACAAGATTCCCTGAGTAAAGGTTGAGCACACTTTCAAGGCGCATATTAACTTAAAACGCACTACAATGTTACACTGTGATGTTTATCTTTTGTACTCTTTTTTTCTTCAGTGGCCCACTCCTGCTACTTACAACATTGGCACACTGGTTGGGATAAGACCACAAACAAAGCCTTCAACTCCGTCCTTCACAATCATAGGGAAAAGAGGAACATTTTCAATTGCCAAAAGGGGTAAGTCAGTCACATGACAGTCACATGACTATGAACAAATCAAATCTCACAGTGATGTGAAATGAATTTTTGATAAATTGACTACAATATGAGAAATCAATAACTGAGATGTCATGAAAGTGATTAACTGTCCAGGTTATACTTTCAGATTATATTTATACTAAATATTTAGACTGATTAGTTTAACAATTTAAAGGAAAATATTTGTTCAAACCATTGTCATAATTTCATTAACACCTGGCTGACAATGTGTAAGTCTTTAGGGAATTGCATTGATACATTAATGTATTATAAAAATGTAAATTACTCAAGTTTTACCTAAAACCTGACCCAGACCACTCATCTTAAAATTTTAATATGCTAATATTGGTCTTTGCATGCCAATGCACAAGGTATTTGAAAAAGAAAGTTCAATTTGTTGACCGGAAAGGGTCAATTTTGGAGTCAATTTGGATCAAGCTCACTACTTGAATTTAACTATCAAGTTTTAATACAATATACTACACCAGTAACCATTTGATTTTATCCAAATGCACATCATGTAAGGCATTTACAGTTGGTAATTTAAGACAGAGATAAGGTAGTCTCTAAAGTTGAAAACACAAGTGCAGGATTACAAATGAAATAGGAATCAAACATGAAACTTTGGAAAGCCTCTTGAAAAAAATTCTGATAATCCTTTCTTTTAATGTTTTAGCCTCATTTGACTTCATGTAAATACATGTATGTGTTTTTGCTCTAAATTGTTGTTTCCAATTTTCTTTTTACAGGTTCAGACAAGGAGCCAGGTCCAAATCAATACAACCGTGAAAAAGCTGACAGACTTGTATTGAGAACAGCTCCAGCATACACCCATAGTCTGAGACACCGTGGAACTACTTTGTGGTCCAAGTCAGGTAAGATCAATAGATGATTAATAGTAATTCTGTCAACCCTAGTGAAGAGAGAGAGAGAGAGAATACAAGTGTACACGCTTGATGCAAGCAAGCATTTGAATAAACAGGGAGAATAAATGAGTGATGGCAATGACATTTTGATATTCCATTTGACAAGCCACATATGCATCCATTTTGTTCACTTAGATTAATTACCTTGAATCTTTGAAAATTACTATCAATACATTGTATGTGGTATTCCTATCGACAATTTTCAAAAAATCAACTGAAATTGGTATGTATGAAAAAAATGATATATTTATTTTATTATTTTTGTCTTCTTTTATTTGTTACTGCATTTATTTATTTGTTTGTTAATTTCTTTCTTTTTTTGTTTGTAATCTAATGCACCATTTACTTTTTTGCTTACATTCAACAACAGGTAAACCAGGTAATTATACACAAACAATTTGAACCCAAGCACAAATACTGCTGCTTCACAAAGCAGTCATTTTCTCTCACCCCAACCATCTATTGACCAGTAAAATTTTTACCTTTTTTCCTGAAATGTTGGCTTAGTCAAGATTTTCGTTGTAGTGATCTGATTGATCAAGAGCAGAAACACAAGTTTAAAGTGAAATTGAAATATTCATGGAATACTGCCATGTGATGGGCGGTAATTTTCAAAGTAGAATTTGAGAATCTGATAAGTCAATAAGCAGGATATTGAGATGAGACCTTCCTCATGTACATCATGTAATTTAACTGTTTGTGTTTAGAGAAGAGAAATTCTCATTATCACTAACAGCTTAATATGCGAGTAAGTGTTACATTGGTTGCAGGATGATGCCAAAGTGTTTGTCTTTTCATAACTTTGTTTTAATGTCTTATCTAATATGTCAACAATCAATATTTGGCACTGTGGTTATGAGGAAAAGTAACAAAATCAAGAAAAAAGGGGAAAACGGTCACGACACTCCGAAGGTTGTTATCGTTTGAATTGATAATATTCTAGGGAGTCAACATAAAGCTACACACGCATCACTTGACTGTACCCTATTCATTAGTTTTGAATGTATCCATCCCACACTGGTGTGCTCAGTTTCCAAGAGTGCCAGTGAAAATCGTTTTATCTTCTGAACCTCAAAATTCACCAGGCTATTGAATTATATACTTCTCTGAAAAACCACAGCTCAGTGTTCTATTGATATATATGACATAATCTGCATCAAATATTGACTTTTGATCCATTATCAAATAATTTATGAAAAATATGTTATGAAAAGACACATTTCACTTTAAAGGCACACTTCTTGATCAAATTTGGCACACTGGAGCAAACTCCATTTTCGCCGAACAATATGGAAAGTTCTGACTAGCAGCCTACATCGTTATTTTCACACTTGTTTATTACTAATGCCCAGAAGAGCTTGATCAGCAAATTTTTGAAAGAAATCAATTGGACAGATACTGTTAGGTCAGCTATTACCAAAGTGTTGTCCTGACTATAAGTTTGCACAACTTTGTCTGAACCAACCACCAATCAAGAAATGCCTGTAAGGGCGCCCTCTTGCAGCAAATTAAGTAACACTTACTCCAAAGCTCAAAAGTCACTGAAGTTCATTTTGCGATACTTGAGCAGAATGTTTTAATGATTGAGGGTTTGTTAGAGTCAGTACACAGTAAAAGCTACCGTACAATCACAGTTAAAGCCATCAAGAATCACTTTGACAGAAACAGACTGAAAGTCTGTGTTCTCTTTACTGTTAAATTTAAACTTTTGTCACGTAATGAGCAGTACATTTATTTCAGTGTTTGTGGTCAAAACAACATGAAAAGTTTATGGCTTTAATGCAAGGTGGCTGTTATAGGTGACTTCAGAAATTTCAATCATTAAAATCAAGGAATATTTACAAAATCCATTAAAATTTCTGTAATACTGAAATATTAACATCATTCTTTTTCTATTAACCCTTTAGCATTGTGTTACTAATGAAACATCTGGTAAATCTTGGCTCACTCATGTCATCATTGTGTAACTAACAAGTTCATAAATCCATTTTATCACTAAAATGTGGAATCGTCATAATAATTTCTCTGGCAAAGATTGACCATAACATTGATTAATAGGGATGAAGGCTGATATTCCTCCGCCAAACCCATGTACTTTTTAAAATTAATTGTTCCGTTGTCTCCATAGTTGCTGTGAAATTGTCATCATTTTGTAATTCTTTTTCCTTTTTTCTGTCTTTATTTGCATCAATGGTCCATTTAACTCATTACTTCTTAATAGGTTGAGGGTTAATGCAGTCTTTTTCATGACAGAAAAAATGATATCTTATAGTTTTCCTTCACCTTTCATGAACTTTCTCTTTCAGAGCTGACGCCCGCACCGTGCAACTACAACCCTAAAGTGTCGAAGATGGCGTACAAACCACACAATCCAGCTTTCACAATCCGTGGAATACGGGGTGAAAAACAGCATCAGTTGGGTCCACATACAACACTCTAGGATGTCAAAGATAACACCTATCTTGAATTTCCGTCCAAAACTTTCCCAAAAATTTCCAGAATTTACACATCTTAAATTCTATCAGCTGGCAATAGTGCTGTGATCAAAAATATTGGCGTGTGTGTTATTTATGAAATAATATGAAATGGACTGTAAGTTGTGAAATTATGTTTATTGCAATATCATAGCAGTAAGATATACCGTCCACATTGACTAAAATTTATTTGATAACGTTGTCTTGAACCACATTGTTAACATTAATGTTGAAATGCTACACATGAGTGGAGCAACGGGCTCAAGCGCTGAAAGACCTTGACTAGAATAAGAACTTCATTGACAGATCTCTATGGAAACAGACTATTGGTCAGGTTTTTCATAACCATAGTTACAGGAATGACTGATGTGACAATGTTACATTTAAGGTGTTACTATGGTAACCATGGATATGTCCAGTAGGAGTAAATTTGTTGATTTTTAAAACTTGCATTTTTGAAATAGATGAACTATAGTGCTAATTATGTTATGCTGTAAATATTAAATCTGTACATAGTCAATCTATTGGAATTTCAGAATTAGATTTTATCATGTCTTCTTTTGATTAGTGTAAAAAGTGCACCCAACCTTATTGAATCATGTACATGCAGTAAATCATCTTTTTTGGCAAAGTCGTTGATATGTTACAATAATTCTTACAATTGTATCATATGTCATGTCACAGTGGTGGCAGCCAGCATTGTAGCACATTTTGCCAGTAATCTCTGTTGTGATTGGTCAATTGAAGGTCACATGGGATGTAGGGCTTGTCATTTTAGAGATGATAAGCATATACAAACAGTCAGTTGTTTTGGGAAAGGCTAACCCAACTAGAAAACAGATTGGCCAGCTGTTACTGTGACAAGTCTGAAAGCAATATCTATACATCTTCATATTCATAAATGAAGATTGCAGTGTCATCTTTGATTAAAGACGTATGATAGCAGAGAAATTCCTGTATTTTCCTGTGAGGTAACATGAATAAGGTGTGTTTTAAAATACATACTGAATGGCGGTATTCAAGTAACAGCACGCATGCAGGTTTTTGTCTTTGGCTAGCGACTCACCCCACAAAAAGTCTTCTCTTCTCTCAAGAAACAGACTACTTTCATGACAAAAATACATGCAGTCCCTCAGGGAAATATGATGCTGTTCTCCTCAAGGCAAATCAATATGTATATATGCTGTTTAGCAGCAGCAAAAGCACTGTAAAACGATCTGTAAATTTCTTGATCTCTTTGGCTTTTTTAGTTGAAGAACAAACTCTTGTTTTGGAGTCATTTTTTACTTCACGTTTTTTAGGAATTTATAATCTGCTTCACTGTATCACTGACATCATTGCGTCGCAAGAAGAAATTCTGACTTTCAAAATTCTCACAGAGTTGCCATGGGTTTCAATAAGTCTTATAATATTGTAAAATCCAAGAATCACCAGTGATTTGCATTACATTTGTATGAGTGGATAAACTCGTTGTGTTTCCGTCATATTTTTGTCACTGTCATGAAATCCACACAGCAGCATTTTGAGTGCCTCCTTTAAAAGTGCTGAGCAGATATACTGTCATGGCAAGCCTGTCCACAAGATGTATATAAAGGTGTATACCAAAACTGTCAGCATGAAGTCTGAATAGTAAGAAGTTCTTTGAGTTTTAAGGAATCATGTATCTAAACGTCCTACGTGTTAATTATATTTGTAAATATTACACCTCATACACCACCTATGGAGATGCATTATGATGCTAGGGTCAAAGTTCATCCCAGCCAAGCTAGGCACTTTTGGCTGTAGGGCAGCCATCGGTGTAAATAATGTAGAGGTCTCCTGTGCAAAATTGCATCGCAAGATTTTTGTGTTCAGAACATGGACTGTCTACTTAAGCATATTTTGCCTGTATTTTATTTGAGTGCAAAACAAGCGAGTCTGTTCACAACAGAGGTAAAATTCCGTCCAACATTAAATTGTGAATTTATTTAGTATTTTGTATGAATGTGGCAAAGTTCAAGTGGGGCACAATTGTATTGGCACCCGTATGTTCGTGTATTTAGGTTATAATATGATCATGTATCAAGAAATGGCGATTTTTACAAGGACCCGAATTTGCTAAAATTTGATGTTCCGGAATTATATATTTCAGATGAGATCATCTTTGTACTTGAACTTATGAACTGATTTGACATTTTTGAACCTTTACGAATGTAATGCATTATTGATGTTTTGTTGTGGTTACAGGGTTTCTGTTTCATATCATTGTAATGGTTGCTTCTGTTTGTTTGTTTGTTTATTTTGTAAATAAAAATGTTTCAAGTAATTCTACCCGTCTGTCTTTTGTTGAACAGCCCATTAACACAGTCTCTTCACACTTGCAGCTGAAATTGTATTAAGGTAGTATGCACCTCGAAAGTGAAGGACTTAAACTTTTGCTCAAACTTTCCTCAAGGAATATTTCAACCATTCTCTTTCAAAATCAAGAATAAAAATCGGGGGTCACCGCGCAAATTTTGGTGAAAAAAAATTACCCAAGATGTACCGTTATTGGAAACTCAAAACGGCTGCCATACCTGTATTAACTCCATGGAAAAAAATAAAATTTCGATTTTAGCCGGAAAAGTAAGACGGTTAAACGTTCTCTTACAGGACAATCTACCACAAGTGGTAGATCAGAAAAGAATTGTAAAACGTTTTAACGTCCGAATATCTGTCCCCGAGGAGCATTCTACCCTCAGAATAACACCAAGAATGGAGAAAATCAAATCAGTTGATCTTTGAAAGCGTTGGGGTCAAATTCATGTATATTGTGTTTTACTGCATTTATTTAGTGATATAGTGGTCCTTTGAGGTTAAATTATCTGACCTTAATGCAATTCAGATAAATAGAACGCGTTTTTCATTATTCATCGGCACATTTCTCTCGGGTTTTGTATATTATCTTTTTTTGCACAGAAAGACTCCAAGCCTGCCAATATATCTTACAATGATTCTTGAAACACAGACAAAATCAAATTGAAAAAAGTGAAAGTGAAATTTCCGATTTTTTCTTCATCTGGAAGACTGCACCTTGCTTCAACAATTTCCCCCGAATTTAAAGATATAACAGATGGGTTTACATTGACTTGAGAATGGCACCTGATATTCACTCAAATTTCCTCTAGTCACCAATATTATTCTTTCACCTTTTCCATTTTATCGAAAGTCGCTATGGTAACATGTTGCTTGAAACGGTTTGAAAATCTAATATTAACCAAATTTATTTTTTTCGAATAAAAAGTAATTTTTAGTTTAAATATAGGTCTGATCAAACTGTCTTTTTTCTTTTCACTGTGCAATAATTTAGTTGACAATACAATGCAACGGATTGGTTATATTGTCATCTCAGAGTAAACTAGATCGGCTACAACATTTGCGTGAGGGATAGGTCGCAAATCATCAGATGACAACAATTATCAAGGAAAAAATCTAAAGAGCGAAAACAAAATTTGTTGTGTCTATTATTAGAAGATGTAGTATAAAGTTTGCAGATAGAAAGCTTTACAGTAATTACATAGCAGGACGATATAGAAACTTGCATTTCATCAAGAATGTGACACTGTATAGCTGTGGGTCCATAGCTGTCCATAGCGTGTGGTGGTGGGGTTAAAATCGTAAAAGTCAAAACCAGCCCGTAAAAGACAGGAATCCCGTCTGAAAATACCACAGCTAGAATGTGTATGACCTGTACAGACTGTAACATATGTTTGCTATTAATGCAGGCTAACATAAATCTAAAGTTTTCGATTTGTAATACATCAATTTCTTCTCAATATTACGTTCTTTTGTTTTGACGCCTACTGCACAGGGTCGTCAGGCATACTCCGTCTTCATACAATGTCCCAGAAAAATCTGTACACAATTAAAGTTTAATTAACGTTGAATATTTGCAAATCACGCAGACTTGTGCCCAGAGAGACTCTAGAGGTCGCAGCTCAGGTTATTCATGCCCATACTTTAACTACAATGAACACCAATGCAGACGATGTGTTAATATGATAACATTGATGATATGATCAACGTGTAATAACTGTAAATTTTAGATATTTATTGTATTTATTTATTTTAGCTGATTTCGTCGATAATTAAAGTTGAAGACGAACTCTGCCGAATGAGCTTGTACAGATGTAAAAAAAACATTGAAGTTCAACAGGTCTGGATTGTACGTAGTTGATTCTGTATTTATTTCAGGTGGAATGATTACAGAGAGAGGAACAAATAACATGAGAGAGGTTCTGTAACTGCTGCCACGGTATTATCAAAGTGTCATTAATACACAATCTGATGCGCGTAAGATATATGTAGGTATTCCGGCATGTTCTATGTTGGATCCATTATTGGACACAAGCTGTCTGGAAGTAATGAAAGGAAAACAACGTCACTTTCGAGTTCATTTCATAAAATCGCCTGTACAGTTTTAATTTGCTACAACAATACTGAATATAGTTCTAAATCATCATGTCCCGTGCAAGATCTAAATTTGGAAACTGGATGAACCACTTTCAGAGGAGGGAAAGTTAACCGTCACAGTCACACGCTTTATCAATTTGCATTGTATTAAAATCTGATCAGGATTTTCTGGAGTAATTTGCATATACTTATACAGAAAGCCTTTTATTTTTCCCTTTGCCAAAACTTCGACGATTTTAAAAAAATAAACGTATATTAATACTCAGAAAATTTCACTTTTTTTAAATGGTAGAGTTGACTTAAAGGGAGGTGTCGTCGGAACTGCGCATGTGCGACTTTCTTGTTTACAAACAATATATCATGCATGATGTCTAGATACATAATGTGAACATAGCTGCAACATTTAAATTTTACCATTCTCGTCCTTAATAAACATGTTTTAACCTTCGTCAATCGCAAACTACCCTAGATACAGTGTTTACATCGGTCGTGGTGGTCCCTGGCAACCTTTGGGCAGAGCTCCGGCGACACCCTCCCTTGAAACATCAGACTTATAATTGCTGCATGTTGGCATATTTATAAAGACATAGATATTGCTTACATCAATCGCAGTCATACATGAATCGGGCAAGTTGAATGTCTATGGGACTCAGTCCATATCGCTGTCCGATCCCATGGCAATCGTCTGGGTTCTTGGCTGATATTGTTGCCTCTCGGTTTTTCGAAAAGTACTGAAGCGACAAAAGGCACAAAGAAAATGGAACGCCATTTATACAGACCGAGAAATGTTCGCAGTGTCAACTTCACACGGAATTTTAAAAGTGGCAAATTCTGACGATTCAACTTGAACACTCTTCTGCGTGCTGGCGGGTTTATAGGCAAAGATTAAATAAACTGCTTTCAATACCTCTACAGGTCTACAAGTTACTGAAATTATGAAAAACATGTGATTTGAACATAATAAACAAGTCCCTCAAAAAAGCTGCCACGAAAGAGGTTTTACGGGTTTTACATTTTGCTTTTTGCATATCGCCCATGTGGAATATTACTGCAAGGTATTTTAGGAGTGACAATGAAGCTGTCGTTCGCATTTCAAGGAAATGTTTCATCTTGTTGTACGTTTAGGTCATAGTACTGTCAAAATTATGCGCCTGCGTACTACAATTGAAAGTTAAAAGTTGTTTTACTCGCCTTTCTGCCGTAGTGCATGATGGAATCACAATCATACGGGATATGGTAAGTCTCCAACCTGCCAGTGTCGTACTTTTCGAAGTTGTGTTCCATTCCGCTGACGATGTTCTCTTTGTGAATCACGATATAATCGTCTCTGTCCGGTCGGCTTTGTTCATGCCAAAACCCGATGGCATGTCCTATCTCGTGGACGATGGTACCGAACTGTGTTTGGAAGAAAAAAATGTCATCATTTGTTGTGTTATCTTCAGCGAATTTCTTTTTTTTAAATCTCGAACCAACAGGTTGCCCCAATAACGTTTCATTTGAAAATAAAAATATAATACAAAAACGAAATATATATAACAGTTACAACGTAAACAAACAGACAGGAGAATTCACATAAGAAAAAACCAAAAAACAGCAACACAGCGAAAGATACACAGAAATACATCCAGATAAAAGTAATTATTCAGAGAAAAGGATCTTACCTAATCCATGACGGAAATTACTAAAGTTATTAAAAATATCTAAATTTTGCTTGTTTCTGATAGAATTAAAATATGTCTGAGATCGTGATAAAAATGAGTGTTTCAAGATATTCGTACGTGCTGACACTGGTCTAAAAATAACAGCACGACGCAATGTAAAAGCAGGAACGTTAAAATGAATCTGTGCAAGAACATCTGGCACACTATAAACTGAGTGAAGGATTTTATAAAGAAAAAGAGCGTCTAAAAATTTTCACCTATTCTCCAATGTGGGAAGGCGAAAATCCTAACATAGGTTACTATACAGAGCCCTTGAGTAAGCCATCGATGAACGGAAACAAAGATACTTGATAAATTTTATTTGGACTCTGTCTAATTTCTTTATTAAATATAATTGATGAGGGGACCAGATTAGCAGTATTCAACGTGGCTTCTGACGTAGGAGACATACAATGTTTTTAAAACTTTGATGCTATTAAAATATTTACAAGAACGCTTGATAAATCCAAGTATTTTAAAAGCCTTTGAAACAACATGGTTATGTGCATACTCCAGTTAAGTTTACTTGTTAAAAATACACCAAATTTACAAAGTTGGTGCGAGTCAAGATAGTTTGCTTAGCACATCTGTAAGGAAATATTTTGACGTTTTTTTTCAAAGTGAATGAAATACATGAACATTTTTTAACATTTAATGACAACTTCCATTTGTTCGTCCACTTCACAACCTGGTTGATATCTTGTTGTACTTTGATGAATCGGACATATCAGTAATGGCCATAAATAACTTGGAATCGTCGGCATACAAAGATAAATTTGCATGGTTCATGCATTCAGACATGTCATTGATATAAAGTACAAAAAGGAGCGGACCCAAAATAGACCCTTGGGGTACACCTGATGTGACATGTCCCCATGATAACAGTTCCCCGTCAAAAGCTACCCAGGAGATAGCTACAGGAGATCGTCCAATTAAGGTTGTGATACCACGTGCCCATTTATCTCTCATACATAATTCATACACAGAGGGACAGAAACACACCACAACCAGACATGTTCTAAATCTGAAGTTGGAAACTTTTTCACCACTTTGACAACTTTTTAAGTTGAAGATAGTTCGCGCCTTAAAATTGAAAGGCTAAAACTTTTGCCTACATTTTCCTTAAGGAAACTTTCGACCATTCTCTTTCCATTCCCTTTCAAAAAATCAAAGTCAGGGGTCACTGTGCAAAATTTGGTACCAGAGAAACAATTTCATTACGCAGTATCCGACACTTAAAATGGGTGACATCCCTGTGTTAACTCTATGGGGAAAGCATTTTCGATTTAAGCCAGTGAAAACTTTAGTTTCTCCATGAGCTTCAAAATTAGCCCCAACAAATGGTAGATCAAA
>LD352316.1:156596-173500 GCA_001465055.1 Ptychodera flava | reverse complement strand
GCCAATCACAAGTGTGGATTCACGCTGTGTTTTCATTCATGCCAAAATGTCGCAATTAGTTTGGGGTTTTTTTTGCTAATTAGTTTTTCCGCCGTCGACGCGTCAGACAATGCGTGTTCCTTCAGTGTTCCTTCATTCAAGCCTTACGATCGATGACATGATGACCCAAAATTTAGTGGCAGAAAAATACCACCAGAAAAAAATTTTGGTGGCAGATTGACAGTTTTTGGTGGCAAATGCCACCATTGCCACCGATTATTTCGATCACTGATAGTGCTCACACAGTGTGCTCTTTCTACTTTGTATGTTGCATCTTCCAAAGAACAAACTTCTGTTTTTACTCATTTTAGTATTGACCTTTGACACTACAGATGAAAGTCGTACCAAGCTGAGGGGTTGTGTCTACTCAATATAGTCATGTTTCAGTGCCTGATGGGAACGCATCCAATAGAAATTCTCCTTGTACAGTTTTTGTAGCCTAGGGTACTACAGAGTTTGATAATTGAATGAAATTGATTCTGAAGTTTTTGTTTTCAGTCACAAGGGATTAACTCCTGTACTTCGACATGAAATGTGAACAACAGGATTTGATTCCCTGTTGAAGACCCACAAACCATCAGTGGCTGTTTCTTTACAGAGGCCATCCTGGAAGTAATCTTTACATTTTTACTCATTTTTTCAGACAACAAAGATTGGCAGAAATCAAGGCATTTCAAATGAAAGCTCGGTATGGAGATGTTAGAGAAATAAATGCCCAGGATTATGTACAAGAAGTGAACAAGGCAGGGGAAGGTGTCTGGGTAGTTTTACATCTTTATAAATCAGGGTAAGATTTCAAGAAACCTTCATTATTTAGTCTGAAGCTCCAACCGACTACTGACCTGACTCTCCGTGTGCTCTGTGGCAAGTTATAGATGGAATATATTTTAGAAACCATACCAATAACGTTTTCTTAGACTTGGTGGGATGGTCACTTGGGCAAATATCTCAAGACAGCTTTTCCATTTTTTGTCATCATGTTAATGTCACTGCTTCAGGATTCAGGTAACAGTTTTCAAATTTGCCTTAAAACCATGAATTAAACCAAGAATTTGAAACCTGACACCAACATAACACTCATATACTACACAGTTCAGTGGTGAGAAAACCTCACTTATGGATCGCACCTCCATGTTATGTGGACTAGGGTTAGGGTACTATAAATAGTTGCTGTACTAAAAGCTTCCTTTTTGTCATAAAGTATATACCATTAGGGTTTATCTGAAAGGTGGAAAATTCACCATTTAAGCTGTAAAAGTTAAAAGTTTGACTTAAGATTTTTACTCACATTTGGTATACCAATGTGAGGTTATCGTATAAGCTGAATTGATTTGCATGTCTGTATATTTGTGGGTATGTGCGGATGTATGTCCGTCACACACAAAGGCTCCCATACCGCCAAAGCTACCGTCTCAGTATTTGGTGTACAGGTAGATGTAAGGGTTGAGATATGAATTTGTTCAAATGAACACATCAGTGTCAAAAATGTGCAAATGAGGTAAGAAAAAGGGAAATTCTGCAAATGTTCATGAGTGGTCACATACCAATGGCTTAAACAGGATACTCCACTGACCTGTAGTCATTTCCTGTCATTGTTTATGAACTGTTACATATTAACAGACCTGCTCAAACTAAGGGACGGACCATTAGATCTTGGGAAGGGGTGGTCACAATGAAATTGTGAACATTTTTTTTTACAACTGTAAATTTCTAAAAAAAAATGTTTCCAAATGAGAAAAGCTCTGCTAATATTTTTTACTAAGTAAATTTTCAGATGTATAATTTTTTTTTAGTTAGACGCTGTCTGAGATACAATGTACATCCATATCACTAGCGCAAATAAGATTGCGTGCTGTAACTACTTATGGCCCAGTGATTTATATTGCTGATAGATTTCGCGAAATGTTGCAGATCATCTTTTGACAAGCTGAGAAGCTGTTTGCAAAAAATGTGGTGAAATTTCAATATTTGTGTTTTTGGGACAATATTTGCCATTTTTTTGATCAAAACATCAATTTCTCTGTAGCAGTATGTCAAACTTCTGTCATTCTTGTTGTTTTTCTGGTTGTGCTGTGCAGAAATTATTGTCATAACATCAACGTAGTATTTTCCTGCGCTGAACAGATAGAAACAACATTTATTGTTGATCTTTGGTACCCATACTGGTATGTACCAGTTTTGATCAAATGTGAGCGACACCGTATAATTGCGGTATTTTTTTCAATATGTCAAAATTTAGAAACATGAGGTCACATCTAGACTTTAGGAAAGCCATTATTTTATAAGAATTTATTAAAAATACTTCAAAATAGAAGTAAAATATGTAGGTTTCAGAATATGATTATAGATAATTATGAAAGTACAAGCATTTGTAGTAAAATGAAATCATTACTGAGTGAATATCAATAAAATAAAATCACAAACTTCAACCATGGATTTGGAAATTTATTTATAATTAGGATACTGATATTCAGCATAGTAAATCTACATGACTAATGAAATTTTGTGTTTTCTTTTTCTGATAGGATTCCTCTCTGCAGTTTGATAAATAATTACCTTATTGAACTTGCAAGAAAGTTTCCTGCTACAAAGTTTCTGAAAAGCATTTCAACGACTTGCATACCAAACTATCCAAATAAAAATTTACCAACAATATTTGTGTACACGGATGGTGATATGAAACGACAGTTTGTTGGATCTCTTGAGTTTGGTGGAATAGATCTCACTATAGAAGGTAAACTTTATAAGTAACATTTTGTTATACAGAGATCTTTCAGAAATAGGCAGGATGCTATGATTTCAGAATTGCAATGATTTTGATGTGTGCATCCTGAAACTGAAATATTAACCCCTTGAACCTGGCTCGGACGTCATAGAGTACCAGGGGTCAGGGTGCAAAGGGTTAAACTTTTGCTCAACTTTCCCTCAAGGAAACCTTCAAAATTCTCTTTCCAAGTCAAGAATAAAAAATCAGGGGTCATTGGAACCAGAGAAACAGTAACCAATATTTACCAATATTTGGCATTTAAAATGGCTGCCATGTTTGCGTTGAATTTGTTGGGAAATATTGAAATTTTCAATGTTTTCAAATTTAGCCAATGACAATTTTTCTTACTCCAAAAGCTTCAACATGCGCCCAAACAAGCTGCAGATCAGAAAGATTTTGGAAAAATTTTAGAGTTTGCCATAGAGCATTCCCCTCCATGCTGTATACTAGAGAATCTTATGACATGCTCAACTTTTTCTTTATTTGAGTTTTGTTACAATTGATTTGTCAAGATCTTGGAGTACTTATCCTTTGTACCGATAATAATCCATCACATAGTAGAGTACTTTCTTAGACTGTGTATGCTATTTTCAATAGGTTGTATTTCAACTAGTTTTCGGCATGAATTGCAACAAATCATGATATGGTTTCACGTATCACCTCTGAAAAAATCCACAAACAGGTTTTGCTGGCAAAGTTTAATACTCATGTACTTACAGAGCAAAGTTGTAATTCATTTTGTCAGTTTTATTTCTTAGAGCTGGAATGGAAATTGTCAGAAGTCGGTGCAGTGAAAACAGACCTTCATGAAAAACCCAAACCTAAAACGCGCTCAGTGTTGTCTATGTCAGGAAAGAAGAAACAGGAGGACTCTGACGAAGATGATGATGATGACTGGTAGTAGTCAGGACGCCCTCTATAGTCCTCATTATGGTGACTGGTGGTGCCAAGGACGCCCTCTGTAGTCATTATTTTCATATCTCAAGATCAATTCACAACTCATAATAAATCATGCTTAGTCTGCTGGGAAATAGTCAGACCAGAAACTGCCTCCTTCAAGGGAATTAATCATTGAATTCCCTCCAGAATTGACATTATTTTTAACATTCATTTCAAGGTATCCATTTGAAACGTCCTGCAGTAACATTATTTTCAAGATCAATTGATGAGACCAGGATTTGGAGCGTAGCATACAGAAAACCATGTTTGTAAATAAGTATAGGAATATGTGTGATGCCATAAATGTATTTGTCTGTGTTTTTATTAGTACTGCCATCATGCAATTTCATTGTGTCTTTAGCACTTCAAAAGTTGATGTATGGGATAGAGTTCATGTAATTTAATTCCAAAGTGTATCCCTTGAGATTCTCCACTCTTTGGATGTTCAACAACAGACATTGTTACTTTTAAGGCTAAATGAAAAAATAAATATGTGAGTTTCAGGTAATCTGCCCTATTTATAGCCCTCCTACTCTCAACTTATTTTTACATTTTCAAAAGTTACACATGATATTGCCAGATTTTGCTACTTTTCATGCCATTTTTGATGGTCACATCAAAATAAAATTGAAAATTAAAAAAAGTTTTTGACTTACCTACCTTCTTTCCCTAGGACATGTTACCTGAAACAATCTTTTTTATGCCTAATTAATGTCCTAATGAACACAAGGGCTAAATGATTTTAATTAAAAATGTCAACAGTTATTTCTTGCACTCTCGGTGTGATTGTCTGAATTTTATTGTCGTAATAGTTATGATTATATGTGTACATAAATGTTTGGACAACTGATTTCCTCAGAAACACAACAATAGAGAGAATACTTGGAAAGAGATTGTGATCTGCAGTGCTGCACAGTGTAGAAGTTGTTTCAAAAAGTTTCTCACTGCATTATCAGCGTTTGAGGAACTGTGCATTAATCTATCCACAGGTAGTGGCCAAATTCCACATTGCTGTCAATTTTACATTGTGAAACGAAAAATGGAATTTGAAACAGTTTCTTTACGATTTAATGATCTAATCTAATGTTTCTTTTGTATTCTGATAACCACACAAAAACCTCTCTACAATTTGAACACGCTTGATCAGCATGTATGTGCAATATACTTACAAAAAATTTTCTTTATGGCAAATTTGGCAAATTTCTTTCAAATGTACGGTGAATTTGCTGAAAGAGTTTGTATCAGGATTCCTGTGCCACTCCCATCCACTGATGTCATAAAATCTGTAAAGCTTGACTACTGTAATGCTCTATAGGATGACTTGCTTGATGGTCAGTTACAGCGCTCACAATATGCTCAAAAGACAGCAGCAAGAATTTTCACTAGAACTAGGAAATCAGAGCACTTTGAAGAGGGAATATTTGTCTCAACTGAAAAGACAAATGTAAACACTAACAATGCAGGAAATATGCATACACACTGTGTTGACAATTTGAATAGTGGATGTTTCAGCATGTGTTTAACCCTGAATAGACCAAGAACTGGCAGTTGATATACAAAACACAGATAAAAGATCATTGGAAGTTTCAGACACTGTTCCTTTACTAGTAATGCACAAAATTGTATGATCTAATGTTACCAAACTTTAATAGCAGTGCAGCACATTAGTGTATCCCTTCAAGATTTGTGTTACAAAAACTTCAACACGAAATTCTCGAAACAGAATTTTCCAAGTTTGTCCAGCATTTCATTGCATATAGATTCATCAAAGGAGACTTGTCTATATGCATGTTTTGTTATTCCGGCAGACTTTGCATGCTGGTCAAGATTTCATTTATTATTTTAATCAAATAAACATCTTCATGTGCCAGCTATAGTTTTATTTGCTGTATGTATGTACTCGTTAACAAACAAAACAAGAAAGCATTGGAGACTGAGCCCCACTCTTATGGTTTTAGCAAGCACGCTGTTGCTAGGACTCTACTGTGTCGTGTGAGCTGAGTTTGGAGTGGGTTTGGACTCAGGTTTGGACTAGTCGTCTTGTTTTGAAGTGCGCCCCCAACTGATAAATAGGTTGAGTTGTCGACGTCACATATTCACTCGTTCAACAGCGTCAACAGCATGTGAGCATCATGGCGGACTCAGAGGTAAGCTATCGATATCATAATGTGACTTTTATGTTGTCGTGTAGTCGATTGAGCATGTAGCTATTTTGAGATTCGCCAGATTTTGTGTCAGAAATAAGCTTGGTAGTGTTGTTTTCGATTTCCAAAGTCGACGGTTATTGTAGAGCTTTGGACGAAGTCGTGCCTGGCCGTGTGTAGTCGATCGTAATAGTGGGCGAACAGTGAACACAACCGTCTGTACGCCATGCATACGTAAACAGCGTTCCATGGACTAGGCTCACACTCAACAAAGAAGCAAATCTTTATGGATTCTCGACGTTTTGATACACACCAGTCACCTTTATCAGTCCGGTGCTCTTGCGACTCATTGCAAGCAGTGCGTTTTCATGAAATGATGAAAGATGGTGAAGTTGATAAGCTGAACGTTAATGCTTTAATTTGCATAATTTATTCTGCTTGTGGCCGACTCCTATACCTCCATGGATTGTCAGATAGTGGTATTTGTATATATATATTTGTACTCGCTAGGGAGAGTTTAATCAATCATGCCATTGAGTTACCGCAGTTTCACATGGTTACACGCAGTCATTGACCTTAGTGGACCTCGTTGTACTACTGGTGGTTGAGAATTTCTCAATAGTGCCGATTACTTCTTTGCTGATTGTCATATTCCCAGAAGTAAACCATAGGCCCTCGAGGGTCTATGATTAAACATTAAATTTTATTTGTAGCTCTGTGTATGTGCATGCTTCGTACGGTGCATCGTGACCCTCATCACCAGATCAAAGTCCCTCCATACACATGGGAGGGACTGCCGAGCCCGCTTGCATCATCACACAATCTACAAATGACACAACACCACTGCAACAGCAATAATAACAACAATGACAGGAACCATAATATCTCATAAGGCACAGTGAAAGCGGTCCTACTAATTACTGCCCGTCGACTGCCCGTCAGGAAATTTACCTTCCAATTACTGTAATCTGTCGATATTACAGTTATACCAAAGACCACTTATATAATAGAAAGCTACAAAATAAGAGTCTGTTTTACTCCAAATGCCCGAGTCCTGTCTCAGAACTAACGTGAATATTGGAGCGCTAAGTTCTCTACTCGACGGGCAGTGATGATAGGCAGTGTTCGGACATTGATTACGATCAGCGTTGCCACTCGTTCGCAAATCAACGTTGTTGGGGTCTGGGACGACAATTTTGTTTGGTTGTATAGTAAGTAATGTTTTTGATATGAGATATCAACTGATTACAGTCGTTGAAAGGTAAATTTCCCGACAGCAGTGATGGGCAGTGGTCGGACGTCGATGGGCAGTATGTATGGCCAATGGTGATGCATGTATGATCACACGATTAGCGTTGCTACTCGTTCGAAAATCAACATTTTTCGGATCTTGGAATATTATTTCGTATGTTTTTACAAAGAGTAGTGGTCTTTGGTATTGAAATATCGACTGATTACAGTAATTGGAAGGCTAATTTCCTGACGGGCAGTGACTAGCAGTGACGGGCAGTAATTAGTAGGACCCCAGTGAAAGAGGATAACTGGTCGACCTGACCCTGCATCAACTTGGTCTCTTTCAACATGGAGGTTACCTTGTCTTCCATGTTTCAAAAGGACCCTATGCCCCATGTATAAAACTGGAAGGCACCCCACACCCTTACAACTAGATCCATAAATATTTTTTGCCAAGGGACTGCAGTATGATTAATTTTACTCAAGAGGTTTGCTTCTTGTGGAGATATTGTGGGACATCATACTTAAGGTAATATGCACCTCGAAAGTGAATGACTTAAACTTTTGCTCTAACTTTCCCCAAGGAATCTTTCAATCATTCTCTTTCAAAATCAAGAATAAAAATAGGGGGTCACCGTGCAAATTTTGGTACTAGAGAAACAAATAACCCAAGATTTACCGATATTAGAAATTCAAAATGGCCGCCGTCCTTGTGTTAACCCTATGGTGAAAAATGAAAATTTTCGAATTTCAAAAAACTAAGCCGGTGAAAAGTTTTCTTTCACCAAGAGCTTTAAAATAAACCCCCACATGTGGTATATCAGAAGAGAACTGTAAAAGTTTGAGAGTCCGAATGTCTGTCCCCGAGGTGCGTTCCACCTTAAATTCTGGAAACATGGTAGAATGTGCTTTGTACTTACAAGGAGTTATCAAACATTGTGTAACTTTGGTGAGTATTCATATTGGATGGTTGTACAGACTTGTGTAGATAGGGTGATTCAGTAACTGGTGCCAGTGCCTAGAAAAGCCAAGCGACTGGGGCCAGTCTATGAAGGTCTGTTTCTAAGAAGAACGGAATACCAACAACAAGTTGATATAAATCACAAATAATAATGAAAGGTAAATCTGTCTTGGGGTAAAGTTTTTATCAAGGATAAAGGTTGAGATGTGGGTAGAGTTGATGTAGGGTTCAGTCGACTGACGTCCAGTTGGATCAGGGTTGTGTTGTCCAGAAACCCACGAAAGAATGTCATTTGAAAGCCAGTTTCATCATGATTTTGGAAAGATTTGCTGTGTTTTCCACTGCTTGGTGAACAGAGACAAGCTAATTACCATAATAATTTATAATTTGCACACTCCATTGTTTTGAAAATATTCTTTGTATATTCATGAACGTATTGATTAGACTGCTCCAAACACAGTGGTGGTTCATCCGTAAATATCCCCTCTTGGAGAACCCTGATTTGCTTAGGCTCCTGAGTCCTCCCCTCATACTATAGATGTTTAGATGGACTAAATCCCTCTCTTGGTTGGTTTTGATATGATTCATGTGATATAATGTAGTGTAATCCTATATTAAAATCAAATCTCATTCCTATTTCATTTTTAATTCAATTTGTGTTCATGTATGTCACATCCCATGTTTAAATTTCACTTGATGTTGAAGGGAAAGAAACAAGACAGTTTGAAGGACGGTGAAAAAGAAAAAGCAGAAAATAAAAAAGAAGATAATGAGGTTGATGGCCATGAAGACAGTGAAAATAAAGACGATGGAAAGAAGCAGAGTTGTAAACAATCAATGGATGAGAAATACTCTGTACGAGATAGAAAGGATAGTGGTAACAAGAACAGGAACAAAACCATGCTCCGACCTGGAATTAACTTCAGAGTCGGAACAAAGATTGAAGCAATGGATTATCTGAAAAAATGGTGAGAATAGTTTGTTAGTGTTCTCAAGATCAACTACTGCTCCACCAAAGTGTTTTATTTCTTATAAGAAACACTTGTGAGATATTGTATCTGATCATTTGTTGTCTTCATAACTACCTCACAAATTTGTAGTAACACACTCATAATCCATCAAAGATGTAACCCCTTTGCCTGCCAAGCCTGTCCTCCCCATCTGCCAAATCTGTAAACAACTGTATTTAGTCATACCTACATATCTTTTCACCTATTGCAGGGCTTGACAATTTTTTTTCCAGTTCACTTGTCCGTCGGACAAGTGGATTTTCAATTTCACTTGTCCTCTCAAAAATTTTACTTGTCCTCCATTTGTAATAATCAAGACCAAATTGCTTGCGACGAAGTCCGTAGCGGCTAAATTCAGGGCTTTCTTATCTTGGTAATTTTCGCCGATGTTGACGCCGATTTTTTTCAAAAGTTTACATTGAAGTAGGCCTGCGTACGGTCTGTGTGTTTCCGGCGTCATACGGCCTCCACCACAAGAGGCCGTATAACGCCGGGAACTCACAGACCTGTACGCAGAGCTAACATTGAATTTGAAGGTACATATCATACATCGGCTTCCCGTTTTTGGCAAGCATAAATGCCGTCGTAAAAAGATTGGTCAGTTTCTATCGCTGGTCGTCGTCATTCGGTTCACGCATTGCGAGTGCATGCGATCGGATTGTTGGCAAGTGAAACCGTACTATCGGGCTCAGCAGGATCCACAAAATTTCCACAATCATTGTCCCCGTCACGATCTCATCTGCGATGCGCCAAACAGTCCAAATGCGGTTGACTAAACTCGTGAGACCTTATCGATTCAACGCGAAACATGTCGTATCTGTCAAGAAAAGCATTTCGCTTGGTTTGGTCATGGCATGGCCATGGAGGTAGTCTCTTCCTACCTCCATGCTTTGGCAATGGTGGGGTATTTGAGACACGACGTACTGAACATTTTGGAACCGTCATATTTCAACCAAGGCCACTGTACTTTCCAAATTCCATTTCGGGAGATAACGTCTACGGCGTTTTTCCTCATCATAACGCTTATGTTTAGATCTTTTGTCAGAAACATCGATCATCACATCGAGTCGTCTTAAACTAAGTGCCTCTTTACGGCAACAACTTTGCTTGGTTTTTGCGTAGGTCTGCGGAGCGGAAATTACGCTCTGGCTCGCGAAAATGCACAATGCCTTGTTTGCATTAGTGGAAATATTACCGTAAAATACTCATATTTACAGCGATCACTCCACAAACTATCTGCCAACAATGTTCGTCTACCTCGCGAGGCCGCACGGTCGATTGCCAATAAGCACTATGGCATTGGGTTTTGCAATTTTTTACCTAATTTGTTGGGGCGGAGCAGTCAGCATACAACAATGAAATGCTATTTACGCCAAGTTTTAAGCAACGTTTTAATTGGACGATGAAACAATTTCATGTCGATCATCGAAAAATTGCAACATTGTGTGAGTCGGCAAATGAATCGCAGAAGAACGTCACAATTGTATCTAAAAAAGTCAGTGATTGACATTTATTTTGTGTGAACGACAACGCAAATCGGGCGACACCGCAACTTAGGTTCACGTTGATTGCGCCAGAAGTTGTATAAACAACTTGTCCGGCGGGCGACCAGATTTTATTTTTGACTTGCCCGAACGTAAATTTCACTTGTCCCGGGCGTCGGGCGATAGGAATTGTCAAGCCCTGCTATTGGGCATATATGTCATAGTGGGTAAAGTCTGCAAAAAAAAAATCACAGAAATGTTCAAGTCTTTGTTAAAATGCACCATATGGGACATGATAGTGACATGTGAACTTGGCAGGATAACAGACATACTTAAGTTGATCATAATTTGTGTTTGTTTCTTTATTGGTTTGCTAACTAAATTTGAACTTGAAGCAAGATCATTCCAGCTGAAATGTGACCATTCATATTTGACACATTGGATTTCAAAGAGTCTTTTGCATTTATTTATGTTACTGTGTTTTGGTATGGTGTCATTTATTCTATAAGTCAGCCATCATGTCTTGTCATGACAGGTATCCATCTAAAATTGTATGTGTTGATGAGGAAGACGGACAAGTGTTAATCCACTTTGAAGGCTGGAACCAGCGCTATGATGAGTGGGTACCATTCGACAGTGATCGTATACGACCCATTGTGCGTACATCGGCACGCAAGGAGAAATCAAAAGCAACACCTGTATTGGTATGTCAGTTTTACACACCATACTTTTGTAATTTTCTATATTTTGTCTTTGTAATCAGTGTTTGTGATACTCTCTTATTTATTGAAACCTTTGAAATTTATATACTGCAGTGTTCTCCACGAGGGGTTTCTGACGGGCGGTGCGCCCGGCTTCTTTTTGTCGCCGCCCACCTTTAATCTCGCCCGCCCACCTTTTATCTCGCCCGCCCACCTTTGTTTTCTGTAGCCTAAACTGTTTTCACAGTCAGTTGTCCGAACAATATCTGAAAGCCTATTGAATAAAACTGACAGCAACTGACAACGTCGTGTAATAAAGAGGGGCCGTTCACACATCTGTCGGTTTGTTTTGCGACTGCATGCAATCCTCAATGTTCTCAAAGGATCGGCCCGATCCTTTATTTTTTTTCGCCCGATCCTCTTGCATATCCGCCGATCTCAGCGGCGATTTTGTCACGCTTTTATTTCAGCGAGCTTTTAGTGTGAAACGGCCGTAGTGCTGATGAACATTCGCTAAGACTTCAATTCAAAAAGCTTGAAATGTGCCGACTGTACCGTACAGACACCGTCCATTTCATACAATGGACACGGTACAAGGCTCGGTGTTGCATTTTTGCCAGCGGGCACTCAGTCAAAGCATCTATACTATAGGCAACTACCATTGCCGCCAATGTCTCGTACTTGTAAGGATCCGAAGGTCTGGAATGATTTCGATCAGATGTGGCTAAAATCGTACGATTGGTTGACACAAATATCAGATGCAAAAAAGTATGGTACTTCGCGTGTTCAGGTCGTTGCGTATCCGAGCCGAGTTAGCCATTTTGAGATCCGTGTACGTCCACATGACATTGAAGCCATGTGTGTCACTTCCTGTCACGCATTCGTAACTTGCATGCGATTCACTCGATTGACTTTGAGAAGCAGTTGCGTTTGATCAAATTTCAAAATCCGTGACCGTTTTAAAATATTAAAGGCACAATGAAATGAAGTAAAAAGAAAACGCACGAGCTAAAATCATTATTCGTGTGATCATCCGAATACAGCAGCTATGTACACACGGTTCTATACTGTATAGTTCAAAGGTCGCGTGTGATCGAGATCAAGAGCGCCAGCGTGCTCCTGCTCCACACAAACATGCATGGCAGCCTACGCCGCGCAGTTGTCAAAGTTTTGTATGTTTGCCGAACTATGAGTCGATGAAATTTCAAATCTTTCTCTTGGAAATACCTGGTATCATTTTTTTGGGGCCTCTCTTTATTATGAATAGTTTTAAAGTCAACGTATGTTTCTCTGCAGGCATGCTCCGCTGACTCCGTATTGTAACTTAGTGCAAATATTCAGTCCCGTATCAACTTGTCATGGACGCGGCACGTAAAAAAAGACGTTCATGGCTTTACCAATCGGGCTACAGACAATCATACAGTAACAGAGGATCATATGAAAACGTGCCACCATTTGCCACCGATTATTTCGGACACTGATTACTTCTCATGTAGGCCTACTTTTGAATTTTCATGTTGGTATTGTGCAATATATTTACTAAATTGTGTATTGTTTGTATTAGTTCAATGTTTTTTTTTCACTTTTGATGTTTTATTATTTATATAATGTAAATAAAAAGGATTTAAATTTAAAAATAAATTGTATAGCTTGCCATTTATCACTGCTGAATGGAGAAAAATATTAAAAATGTCAGAAGTATATCTCATCACTGGAATGCCTTGTGAATAGCCCTGGTGATATGTAAATTGTATGCAAATATTATGCAAATAAATATGCTAATTAGCCGCCCGCCTTTAATTTTCATTTGTGGAGAACACTGATAACTGTTTCGATGTATCGCGAGAACCATGATTTTCAAGGTGTCAATATAAATGTTGATACTATAAGGAAGTTAATTTCAGTGTAATAATCTGCTAATGATTCTGGCCGGATCAGCTGAATCCTGTATTTGGTAGATTTTGAATCTGGTTTTCACAGCCGGTGGTGTAGGGTGATGGGATGAATGGCAATGGATACATTATGGCTTTTTTCACTCAAAGTACTTCCATAGGGTAACAAATGGAGTTGAACTCTTGGTATTTAAAGACATCAACACAACCTGCTCTGTGAATGAACTACACATACTCTACAAAAACATCTTAGAACAATATTTCATTATTACACTTTGTGGAAGGACAATGAAAATTGAAGTTTTTAATGCAGTAATAGTAATCAAGGAATCAGACTCTTTGCAGTTTTATTGCATTTAAAGTGTCTTAGTTCGCTTTATCATGCAGTTAATGAAAGAGTTGAGTTAAACTGGGTGTATGAGGTACTTGTATTTGTTCACTCGTATGCGGTACGTGAAAGTGCCCATGATGCAATGCGATTTGTACACCCGGAGATCAGCCTGCCCGTTATCCCCATTGCGCGTATGCACCCATAGAAACACGATACAATAGTTGAGTACACGCAGCCACAGTCATCAGCGCAATTGCGATCGCCCCGAAAATATTTACACTGACAGTGGAATTTTTTTCTTGTATGCACGTTTATGTATTTATCATCAGCCAGGGACATGAACGACACGGTTTTTGTGGTTTCAGTAGATATAAGGATGGAACTTTTAGCACAAATGTGGCGATGTCTGATACATTGATAGCATGCATTACCGAGTTACTTGTCAGCTCTGTGCCTATGCGGTGACAGAAACACATTTCGGCAAACGCAAGCTGCACTGAATCGACACCCCTTCCAAACCAGCAAAGCTGTTGACGCCGGTTGTGAACATTTAATAGACCGCAATTTTCAACAAGCGATCGTGGAAGTTCTGTAAACATTTCAGTATCCTGTGGGCATGCAGTAACATATATACTGATAGCATGCTGCGTAGCCTTTTTACGTACGGCCAGTGTTGATTACATCAGCTGGTCCCCGGCAGAAGACCGGCAACCTTATAAAGGCGTCGTAACAAAAAAGGTTTTGCCAACAGTTGGCAATGCAAAGCCACATTCCTGCCTGTTCTAGTCTTTACAGTTCAAGGACCGTACAAAAATGAACATTGATTCATATTTCGTGCGATCGAGAAATTACATGATTAATACTGGTACACAATACACAGATACAGTAATGTCATTTATATTCGTTTCAGCGCCGTGTCTCGTACCATTTTAATCCCGGCACAAGCGAGCGTAAGCCTGAGTACAGTGCATGTGCATACAAAAGCAAAATTATAACATGGCAAAGTACATTTTTCATTCCGATGTGACTGTCTGTTTTCAAACTCTATCTCCTCCCTCGATTTTGGGGTCAACATAGGCAAGCAGTATATCGTTGGAATCGTATTTAATTGCACGACAATCTTATGTTGATCATTTCTCAAAATCCACGTTTGTAATCGAGAAATAGCCAAAATATCGTTAAAAAATCTCATTTTTCACTAAATAATTGCGCCAATTTTCCAAATATTGGTCAGATAAAAATCTGAGAACACACTTTTACTCAGAGCAAGCATGGCAATGGCGTATGCATTCTTCCAGGCATCATTGATAAAGAACCAGAGAAGAGATTGCTAAAAATATCCCTAAAAAGGCAAAAAATGAAAACTTAACTGTAATTTTCAATGATATGGATCTTTGGATAGAAAATGCTATAAAGATCCGGAAAAAAACTGAAAAATGAACGTCTTTCGGGCTATCACATTGACGTAACTGCAAACGAGGATAAAAGTCATGCGTATGCATTCAACCTCAATTTTCAGCTGGTGGCTATTTTGGGACAGCTTTAGTCATATTTGTAATGGCGCCCTCGGTGGTAGAATGGTGATCTCTGTGTGTACGAATCGAGTTGGGATAAACCACATACTGTGTCTTATGATCACTGAGCTGCATCATATCTCATGAAATGTTTTTTGAAAACTCAATCAAAGTGGTGTAGGCACTTTGACTTAATATGCTTCAATTAGTGCAAACATTTCACAAATTGACTGAATCAGTAGTGTGGTGATTTGAACCATGGTCTGATATTACCATAAATATTAATTTGAACCATGGTCTGATAACCATAAATATTAATTTGAACCATGGTCTGATAACCATAAATATTAATTTGAATCATGATCTGATAACCATAGATATTAATTTGAACCATGGTCTGATTAACCATAAATATTAATTTGAATCATGGTCTCATAAACATAAATATTTTTCATTTGTCGGTGTAATGACATGCATATTAGTCCATACTACAAAAAGGGAAAAGTAAAAGATAAAGTACGATAACATCAGAAAAAAATTAGGAATAATATTTGTGTCATTCTTTTTCTTGTGTTTTGTAATTACAGAAATACAAAGCTGGTGAAGAAGTGTATGCTAGGTGGACAGATTGTAAATATTATCCAGCTAAAGTGTTGTCATCAAATGCAAATGGCAGTTATGATGTGTACTTCTATGATGGCTTTAAGAAAACTGTACAACCTTCCAATTTGAAAGATCTTCCTGAACACCTTAAATCTCAGGTAGGCTTCTTCTGCTTTCATTTTCTTCTGTGAATTATAGATCTCTCAAAATGTTCTTTTGTTAGACTCTCACAGCCCCTGGGTGGCCATGCATTATGGCTGATGTGGACTGGCTCAACACAAGCCACAGTAGCCAGCTTAGCAAGCTGGCACAGCCAGCGAGTCCTTGCTGGCTCTGCCAGCTCTTTGAGCCAGGCTACATCAGCCACAGTGCATAGCCAGAGAGGGACTTTGAGAGACGCTAGTTGTTATGTGTACAGATAGCCAGTCAGCAGTATATGGTAGACAACAGTAGTAGACCGGAAGATCCGTTGCTAGCACCGCTTGAGCAAGGACTATCTTGAGCAACATAGCCCTCAGTGTAATGGTAGTGGCTACACCACAACACACTACATGTACACCTGTCAATAGCTATGTAATATTTTCATCTTTATCACATAGAACCCATTATTCCCATGGTATGATATTATGCTACAGTGAAGTAGTTTACAGGTTTTCTATGTTGCCTTACTTCTGATGTCACAAGTACAGGAGTCAGTAATTTGACATGAAATTAATCCTAATAATCAAAGGTTACAAAGTTTACGGGTCCTTGATACAGAAAGGTGGTACTTCAAAGTAAAGATGGACCATCTTAAATCATACAAACATAACATATTTTGGTACTAGGTGCCCGGAATTGTACAAGGGCACCCTGCCTGCATGCTGCATATGTCAAGTTTGCCTAGATTGACAAAATCAATGATAAAGCCAAAAGCGACTGGACTTTTGTGGGAAGTCATAGTCAGGAATACTTTCACACTTCATTTGTGTGACAAAAGTTTAGTATTGAGAATTAAAAGTTTCCATATCTTCTATTGATGTTATATTATTATAACTAGGTACCATAGATAACCACTGTCCTATTATGGACTCATACAGAGATATGTCAGTTGTACCATGTACACAAGACCACCGTGCACAAGCATATGTGTGTTTACTTTGTTTTTGATGTATACAGGAACTATTCAGTGATATGCCAATAGAAATTGAAAGTGAAATTGAAAGACCAAGAAGTGGCACTCCAAAGAAAAGACTTGGCAGCAAAGACTTCAATCAGGGTAAAAAATCCAAATTGTCTCCACCAGG
>LD352316.1:126914-148065 GCA_001465055.1 Ptychodera flava | reverse complement strand
GGCCTTGTCATGTGCTGTGAGTGTATGGGCCTTGTCATGTGCTGTGAGTGTATGGGCCTTGTCATGTGCTGTGAGTGTATGGGCCTTGTCTTGTGCTGTGAGTGTATGGGCCTTGTCATGTGCTTGAAAGTACATGAAAGTTACAGAATAAAGAGATCAAGTTGTACAAGCAACATACATTACCGGTAATCATCGTTGTTTTAGTCATTTTACTGTATTCAGTCGTAGCTTATTATGAAGATGAATTGTTTGACCTTGGATTCAGGAAGTCATGGTATTGAAAGATACATAAATGAACTTGCTATCACTCGGCTCTTGTTAGCTCGTAGAGTAAATATATACCATGCAGTGTCAGAGTTCATTGTGGTTCAAAGCAAGGGTGTGTGGAGACAATAATTCTCTTGAATTGAAATTCATAAACGGTCCTTGTTGTTGGTCATCGGGTATGTCTGCGTAGATGTTGGTACATAGAATTCATAAGGACTTAGCTCAACTTGATTGCAATTGGACAGTTTGTCGTGAAAGTTGAAAGGGACATGTCTAGGGTCTTTGCAATTACTATCGATACTTGTAGACACTGTCCAGGTTTCCCAGTACTGTCTAGGGTTTCTCAGTGTTGTTCAGTTTTCCCAGTACTCTCCAGGGTTTCCCAGTACTCTCCAGGGTTTCCCAGTGCTTTCCAAGGTTTCCCATTACATTCCAGGGTTTCTCAGTGTTGTCCAGGGTTTCCTCATTCACCCAGACATGGCTTTACCATCAACTTGTACTCTTATTTGACTGTTTTACAAAGTTTGCTTGTAGCATTATCCCTTATTTACTTGGCAAGGTTTTCCAGTTCAAAGGTTCTTGTGAAATGATGATTTACCCACATATCCACATCCTGGTGAACTATCCCATGATAAACTTGAAGAAGAGTTTTAATGCTTTGATATCTTCTGGTTACACTTAAATAATTGTATTCTAGTGTAACAAACTCATGTTGAATTTTTTCCACTGTTCATATGTTTCAGAATATCAACTCTTAAAAAACAAGAGGCATTATATTGTCGCCATGTTTCTGTGATAGTCTTCTATGCCTGTCAGAGAAATACTGGCAGTGTCACTCTGATAGCAGAATAAATGTAACTGAATGTATTGAAAATGTTTGATAAATTTCTTTCAAATATTAAATTTTGATGAAATCTGTGACTTTCTGCACAGGAATAATAAAACTGCTCATCTTTATTATGCCTGTATGATAAAAAAATTACGACATTGTACCATTTTGATCTTGTTTCTCCAGAGTTACTTTAAAAAATCCAGAAATGTCTCTATGTGTGCCAAATGTTTTGAGAGTATTTTCTTTCACTGGATTACTATTTTTCAAGCCATATGTCTCTCCTGAAATCTAACTCTGCTGCAGAATAGATCATTGCATAGCAACCAGTGCATGTAAAATCCTACTTATGCGATGATTTGATGTTCCATGTTCACTTTCCTCTATTGATGTAAAGTGTACCTTTAGGACAGTAGACATCTTTTTCAAACAGTCCATATTTTACTACAGTTCCTTGTCTGCTGCTTGTATTGACTGACTTTAGAAACCTTGGACTATAAACTTTATAAAGTGTTCACTTTTTGCTTTGTCAAAAATTGAAAAATTCTCCACAGAGTTGATATTGGGTACTACTTGAAATTTCAAATAGCTGTAAATTTTAGGTAATTTGTTTCATGCAAAACTTTGCACAGTGTCCTGTGATTGTTTATAGTTGATTATAAGCAATAATTACTGTAAGCAGAATAATGTAGATGTTTATCACAAGCAAAGTAAGCAAAATATTCAACAAGTAAATCTCTCTCAATAAAATCTTTTCAATTTAGAAAACTTCATATCATCTTTTGAAAACAGATTGCAGAGCCAGAGATTTCAGAGCTACGTGATGCTAGATCGACTCATTTTTGTTGTAGATTTGCTTCGCAGATGAATATTCCATCTAGTACAGCCAAGATATGTACAACTGATGTGGTCCTGCTATGAATGTATGGATCATTGACAAGGAAATGTTGTTTATTGTTTGTTCACAGGAATGCATGATACTCCACCAGACACACCACAATATCAGAGTGCATTGATGCGTATGTTAAAAGCTACAAGTTCCAGTCACTCATCTACAACTAGCAGTGTCGGAGTACCAACACAGTCCCCTACCAAGTCTGATAGTGAGTAACTAAGTCTTGTCGAAATTGTCTTAGGCACAGGATTTTATTGCGCTAATCTCAAGTTTAATGTCTTTACTGTTTACATTATCTATCATACCCATGGTGCAAAGTTTTCCTCTTATCAGTAAAGCCTTCATAGCTTGGCATTTGACTGATGACATGTGAACTTGGCAGTGATATTGTTAGTCCCCACGGACACCGTCCGGGGGGACTTATAGGTTTGGTCATGTCTGTGCGTGCATGCGTGCGTGCGTCCGTCCGTTCACGCAGATATCTCAGAGATGCCTGGAGCGATTTCATTCAAACTTGGTACAAGGATTACTTCTTATGTCATACAGATGCATGTCGATTTGTTTAGTGATACGATCCAATATGGCTGCCAGGCAGCCATTTTATTACGATTTTTTCATGTACAAATCCATAACTCAGGCATGTTTCAACCGATTTTATTCAAAGTTGGTACAAGGACATTGACCTATGTCATAGATATGCACGTCAATTCGTTTTGTGATACGATCCAATATGGCCGCCGTGTGGCCATTTTGTTACGATTTTTTTCATGTACAGAGCCATAACTCAGGCATATCTCAACCGATTTTATTTAAACTTGGTACAAGGACATTGACCTATGTCATACATATACACATAAATTTGTTTTGTGATACGATCCAATATGGCCGCAAGGCGGCCATTTGTTACGATTTTTTCATGTACAAAGTCATTACTCAGGCATGTATCAACCGATTTTATTCAAAGTTGGTACAAGGACATTGACCAATGTCATAGATATGCATGTCAATTTGTTTTGTGATACAATCCAATATGGCTGCCGTGCGGCCATTTTGTTACGATTTTTTTCATGTACAGAGTCATAACTCAGGCATATCTCAACCGATTTTATTCAAACTTGGCAGAAGGACATTGATCTATGTCATACATATGCACGTCAATTTATTTTGTGATACGATCCAATATGGCCGCCAGACGGCCATTTTATTAAGATTTTTTCATGTACAGAGCCATTACTCAGGCATGTTTCAACCGATTTTATTCAAAGTTGGTACAAGGACATCGACCAATGTCATAGCTATGCACATCAATTTGTTGTATGATACGATCCAATATGGCCGTGTTGCAGCCCATTTTGTTATAATTTTTTCATGTACAGAGCCATAATTCCGGCATATCTCAACTGATTTTATTCAAAGTTTGTACAAGGACATTGACCTATGTCATACATATGCACATTGACTTGTTTTCTGATACGATCCAATATGGCCGCTGTGTGGCCATTTTATTACGATTTTTTTAATGTCCTGAATGATAACTCAGACATGTATCAAGCGAATTTATTCAAAAGTATTTTTATCACAGACCTAATGAAGAGGACTCTATCCTCTCTTAGGACCTGTAATCAAAGTACCCATTAACAAGTGGGCACTGTGTCATCAACGATGACTTGTTACAAGAGGAAATACAGGTCAACGACATGGCTGCATGCTTTCCACATGGGCAATGTTCTTTGTATTCCACACTATTGAATGACTTGTTTCTTCTTGATGCAAGGAGTTATCATATGCTGAACACGATGGTCACCATTATTTCATGATAAGATTGACTTCGAATTCTGTGACTTGTCACTGACAAAATTTAATCATAAGCTGATATGTAGACATCTGTTTCCCCCCAGATTTGTTGACAACATCGCAAGCAGAAGCTGCAGCCAGTGCTGTGCCTTTACTTCCAATGACAAGGCCAACAAAGAGTGGACGTCAGAGATCAGCGTCGGCTTCACAGCTTCATGTTGCTGCAGAATTAGCATTGGAATTAGCAGAAGGCAGAATACGATCCAGGGACAAAGCTAAAGTGATTGCACACAAAGAAACAAGTTAGTATGCATGAAACTACTGGCAGTCTTTCCTCTTTATTTTGAATGTGAATTTTTACATATGATATACAAATAGTCAAAGAGTCACTGGCAGACAACCAAACAATTGATCAAATTGTGTATTTTTTGTGTAGTTCATTAATTTTGCTGTTTTCTATTACTGTACGTGACTGTACAGCATTACACAGTCCTTTTGACTGCTGATATTTGCATGGAGTTGAATGCAATTTGTAGCAAAATTGATTTTAAATCTAATCAATTGTCTGTGACTTGTATCAAACTAGTCTAAGATTTACATCAAATCAGATGTCTGTTGCATGTATCAAAATCAGTCATCTGGTGTTTGTGTCAAATCAGTCATCTGGTGTTTATGTCCAATTAGTTGTCTGTGATTTACATCAAATCAGATGTCTGTCACATGAATCAAATCAGACATCTGTGATCTGTATCAAATCTGTGATTTGTGTCAAATCAGATGTCTGTTGCTTGTACCAGTCATCTATGATATCTTGTCTGTGATTTGTATCAGATCAGTTATATGTCAACATGTATTACTACTTTCATGTCTAACATCAGATGAACTCTAGTAAGTTTCCATATTTCTGTTTGTTTCTATAATAGCCATTGCACCCAAAGAGTTAGTGATTGACCTTGACCATAAGAAGTTCAAGTGTGACATTCAAGGGTGTGACAAAGCGTTCCGAAAACAAAGCGGACTTGAGTATCATAAGAAGTATTACCACTCTAGCAAATCCAAAGCCAGACACCAGACTAGCAACGTAGTCAGTTCTAATCGACAGAGTCAACCCAGTAATAAGAACAGTAGAAGACTTTCAAAGACCAAGAAGAGATTACTGTCATGTAAGTTGCATCATTTGAGATCATTAGGGTGAGAAATGGTTAAATTGGGTGAACTGTGGTGTTTACACTGCTGTCTATGCATGTAATCAGCCGTGAGTCAATTTACCACAGACTTGTCAAATTGGCAACAAATTATGTTGATATTCAGTGGTATTATGACATCGAGACCAGACCTTGCAAAACGTTGTCATTGCAGTGTTTTGTCGTCCTTTTATCACAACAAAGTTACCAGTTTTTCTTACAACTGTCAGTAATGGTATATGATGTATAGAATAGGTCAAACCCGGAATTCGAATCCACCACGGTACAAACAAAGCCATGTGCGCAAACGCGCTTAGACGTACGTGTATTTCCATACGCGTGAGTACACATGTGGGCTTGTTTGTACCGGCATCACATGATTATTTGGGCGTACTGAGTCTTTAGAACGCATCGCGTGCTTTTCATTCCGGAGTAGAACCATTCACACTGTATGAGCCATGGACGTCAGTCACACCACCAATATGTTCTGCTCATTTGCATAAATTGCTCCTGAACAATCGGGGACATTTGTGCAGATTCAACCAGGCTGTTGTTTTATGATTGCATCGCACACATACTTGGTCAGGTGAAAGTGTATCTTGGATCTCCTGTCTTCTGTAAACTTGAACATTTTACCATAGATTCTTAGATTCATGAAACTGTATATTAAGACAAGCAGGTCACTTTGACAGCCTTTATGTTTACTGTACACATAACTTTCAAAATCAAACTAAAGTAACTCAGCTTGTCTGGTTTTGTTTACCGTTTATTAAATGTACAACTTACCACAGCTTGAGTGAGGCTCATCTTTTTTGACAAATCTCTGCCAGTCACTTTTAATTGAAAAAGATAAAGATTGTGGTTGTAATCTTGACTTTTTTCCAAGTTACTAATTTGTACGACTCATGGGAGAGGTATATCAATTTCCTACATGAGTTCAATGAAACAAGTATGTTTGCGTTCATTGTATCATTGACTGCTGAAAGAATGAATGTGAATTCTACTATGGTAAAGTTCAGAAAGCAAAATTCATAAGTTGTTCAAATCAATCTATTTTAATATATGGTGTTTTGAATTGGGTTCAAACTCACAACATACGGCATCCAGTCACCTAGCAGAGAAGCAACAGACAGAACCGCTCGGTTAAATCCCCATTCTCAAAAAAGAGTAGTTCAATAACCGTGCTAATGTTACAAAATGATATAACCCACATTAAGTATCGTGCTACAATAGAAGTGTACACTACATTAATCAACAGAATATGAAGTTTCTGTTCTACTCTTAATGGCAAACAGCTTATATTGCTTTTAGAGAAATTGTTCAAAATCCATCTTCAACAAAAAGATAGATAGATATTGAAAGAAGTTTATTGTAATTCGGGTAAAGATTAGTTTAGCACTGCTTACAAAGTTTTGTAAGTGATCTGTAGAACTTGCAAAGGACAACTACCAGATGTTTTCAGTGAACTTTAAAAATTGTGCACAACCATATTTTGGACAATCTTTTGTCTGAGTGTTATATTTCGATAAGTAATATCATCATCATAATTATTGCTTCATAAATGAAAGTAAGCAATTATGTCAACACTTTTCATGAAATCAAAAAATGTGCATGTACATTTCTACTTTCTGAATACTTGTTGCGATGATAATATTTTCAGACAGACTTTTGGTTTTGGTAATCAGGATGGCTGACATCAACATCAGACAAAAACCTGGGGTATTGCCACTATACCAAACCCTAAACTGGACAAATTTCTTTCAAATGTTGTTTTCTCTATTCGGCAAAATTGCCTTGTTTATTTTCCTGCATCTATTTTCAGAACTGTGAGAAACTGCTAAAATTAACCAAAATTAAATGATGACTACCTTTGTGTAAATACAGTTTATAATTCTGTTTGATCTGTGTGATCATAAAACTATCTTCTCCACTGATAATCTTGTCTTTAAAGTTGGCCATTCTTTCCTGTGGATGCTGTCCTGCAGATCACATCAGAATTGTTGAGGGTGTGCCAAGTCTTTTGAATATTGAAATCCATTCAGAACAAGATGAACAGGAAGACAGATATCATGACAGGGTCCCTTGGTCTCCGGTTTCTATATGTATAATTGTTTTGCCAGAAATCTGTTCATAATGAATTTAGTGTTACATTAAAAATGATAAAGAAGGGTAAATAGGATGATGACGTCTGTTCTGAAAGGTTTTCAAAGAGAAATATTCAATGATTATATATATCTACCACCTCTCGAAGGTTTTTATCAATTCATACAAATGTGTAGGTACAGTGCATCTAGAGGGCAGATATTAAGACTTTCACATTTCTATCATTATTTTCTTTTCTACTTTGTGCCTGCTATTGCTGGGGGCTCTTATATCTTTTAGCTCTTTGATTGATTAAGTTTTTGCCAGCTTAATTTTGTGAAAGTAAAACATTTCATTTTTCTCGATAGAATTAAGAAGGGATGGCAGCCATTTTGAGTTTCAATATCAGTAAATGTAATTTGTTTCTCTAGTGCAAAACTGCATGGTAAGCCCCTGATTTTCATTCTTGAGTTGCTAAGAGGATGGTTTATTAAAATTTCATCGAGGAAAGTTTGAGCATCATTTGTAAGTCTTTCAATTTTAAGGTATGTACTACCCTAAAATAATTGTAATACATAGAGACGGAAAAACACAGGTATTCTGTACCAGTCAGTGACTACCTGCAGTGTACTAATATTCCTCATTTGTTTCTATCAACAGCATCTGTATCTTCCAAACCATCAAGTTCCTCTTCTATTCCTTCTTCTCCATCTGTTACCACAACATCCGATACTGTTTCTATAGCAACAGCTACTACTACTACTATTTCAGCTGCCGCTTTAATTTCCACTGCTACAGACACTGTTCCCACAACTACTCTTAGCAGCAAATCAGGTAATTTGAAAAATGAAAGCAATAATTCAATTGTTTAAGAATGCTGTTGCAGTTTATATCATGTCTGTGCGCTTTAAAGTTCCAAAGCATCAAAAAGTTCTGGTATGTGAAGGCGCTATCTGTTCTCTTTTAATCTAGACAGTTGTTTAATTTTAAAGGAAATTCCATTGTTTCAACTGCTGAATGTAATAAATATCAGTGTGTCACTGATTAATGGCCAGTCATTTTGCATATAAAATCTAATCAGTGTTCTTAACAGAAATTTTATATTTAGTATGTTGGCTAATTTGCATAAATTGTATGAACTATAACCATGACAAAGTCAAATGAGTTCACAAAAAACTATACATTTTCTTTCAATACAATCTCGTCATAATGGTAAACAGTAATAATTCAAACCTGTGTATAGTGGTCACCAAAGGGACATTGAAGGGACCAATAAAAAGTGACCATTGTATGGAGGTGGCCTTTCTGTAGAGGATGGGTTTGGCATTACTTTTAGTGTAGGTGGTGTGCTGAGTGGTGAATTTAGGGATAGATAACAGCAGTAATAAAGTTCAATGTCAAAATCTCTTTTGAGACTTGTGAGCCGTATCAGGGTCATATCTATTGTACTGCAGTATCAGGGTCATACTCATTGTACTGCAGTATCAGGGTTATATCTATTGTACTGCAGTATCAGGGTCATACCCATTGTACTGCAGTATCAGGGTCATATCTATTGTACTGCAGTATCAGGGTCATACTCATTGTACTGCAGTATTAGGGTCATATCTATTGTACTGCAGTATCAGGGTCATACTCATTGTACTGCAGTATTAGGGTTATATCTATTGTACTGCAGTATCAGGGTAATTTTAATCTATTGTACTGCAGTATCAGGGTCATATCTATTGTACTGCAGTATCAGGGTCATATCTATTGTACTGCAGTATCAGGGCCATATCTATTGTACTGCAGTACAAGGGCTCTATCCATTGTACTGCACTATCAGGGCGATATCTATAATACTGCAGTGTCAGGGCCACATCAATTGTACTGCAGTATCGGGGCCATATCCATTATACTGCAGTATCGGGGCCATATCCATTGAACTGCAGTATCAGGGCCATATTAATTGTACTGCATTATCAGAGTCATACCCATTGTACTGCAGTATCAGGGCCATACCCATTGTACTGCAGTATCAGGGTCATATCTATTGTACTGCAGTATCAGGGCCATATCAATTGTCCTGCAATATCAGGGCCATATTAATTGTACTGCATTATCAGGGTCATACCCATTGTACTGCAGTATCAGGGCCATACCAATTGTACTGCAGTATCAGGGTCATATCTATTGTACTGCAGTATCAGGGCCATATCAATTGTACTGCAATATCAGGGCCATATTAATTGTACTGCATTATCAGGGCCATAGCCAGTGTTCTGCTGTATCAGGGTCATATCCATCGCACTGCAGTATCAGGGTCAAAGCCATTGTTACGCAGTATATAGGGCATATCAATTGAACTGCAGCATCAGGGCCATATCAATTGTACAGCAGTATTAGGGTCATATCCATTGTATTGCAGTATCTGGGTCATAGCCATTGATCTTCAGCATCAGAGCAATATCAATTAAACTGCAGTATTAGGGCGATATCAATTATACTGCAGTATTAGACCAATATCAATTGTACTGCAGTATCAGGGCCATATCAATTTTACGACAGTAGCAGGGTCATATCCAATGTTCTGTAGTATCAGGGCCATAACAATTGTACTGCAGTATCAGGGTCATAGCCATTGTAGTGCAGTATCAGAGCAATATCCATTTTACTGCAATGTCAGGGCCATATCCATTGTTCTTCAGCATCAGGACCATATCAATTGTACTCCAGTATCAGGGTCATATCTATTGTACTGCAGTATCAGGGTCATATCTATTGTACTGCAGTATCAGGGTCATATCTATTGTACTGCAGTATCAGGGTCATATCTATTATACTACAGTATCAGGGCCATAGCCGGTGTTCTGCAGTACGTATTATTGCCGTAGGCATTATAGTATGTCACGACTTTTGAAATTTTCTCTGTTTTCTTTTTTTCTTGTTTTTGAACTATGTGTGTACCCACAAGTCTTTGAATAGAAATGAGCTCTATGTGTCTTTGCTCGCTACATACTGTGATGAGTCTGAGATGACAATTGATGTCATTGAATTCTTTCTTTGCAGCGTCGTTGTCCAGTAAGAGTACACATCACAAACCAAGCAGAATTGACCGAAAGAAACGCAGTTCAGCTCCAGCCAGTCTGCCCGCTGCCCAGGATCAAATCATCAAAACACCTGTCTCAGCTCAACCACCTGATATAGCGGACATTATTCCAGAAGGTGACATCATCAAAGATTTTATCACATTTTCCATTCACAAAACAAAATTTATGGCAATGTTTCTGCTGAATTTTTAGCTCATGTTTTTTTGTAGTGGGAACAATCCACATGCTGAATTTATTGTATTCTGCTACTTCATAGCTATACCTCCGTCAATTCAACTATTGGGAAATTCCATTGCGTTCAGCTTTATAATTTCAAGTATAGTTCACCACTGGTTATATCAAATGCATTTCATCTTACAAAATGTTCTAATTGTACAATATTCCGAAGTCTGTATTTGAGAAAAGCTTTTGAAAAAGGTTTTGTTTTGAAACCTGTTTGATCTTTTCCTGCAGAATTTCAGTCCTTACTGATCTACAGAAATGATTTGTTCAATCCCTGTCGATACTGCAAAGGCTTGGTAGCAGTGTTTTCATGCTAGTAGTGAGATGATGTTATGTTGTATTGCAGTCCTTATCATAGCTGTCTCATGAACTTCATTTGATTTTGAACATTGAAGTGTTTTTAGGATTTTGCAACAAAGGTGGCTAATGCTTTCTTTGAATTTGTAAGTTGCACATCAGAATCAAATTAAAATAGATATTACTTTCTAATGAGACACTTGCAGTTAACACTAGTAGGCTATGTGGTACTAGCAACAACTTGTTAACTTTGTGTCTTTGTAACTGTTTGACAGTGAATGAAGGACAGGAAGACAAGAAAGAAGAAATGAAAGAAGAAATTGAGAAGGAAGAGACAACCTCCACTGCTGTAGCCGTGGCAACAGTGGTATCAACTGTCCAAGAAGAAGTGAAAACTGAAGCTGATGTTTCCATGGAAACCTTTGAAGATGCTGTTTCACGAGAAGAAATTGTACATTGTGTTTGTAACAATGATGAAGAAGATGGTTTTATGATTCAGGTAAGACATTCATATGATTATTGACCTGTCCATTATCAAGGCCCTTAGTACATGGATACGTCTTCAATACAAAGATTTGTAATTTGATTTTCGTCTGTCATGGAACTCTCATTAAGTAATTTCCATTAACACTTTCACCACGTGAAGGCACATTCTGCGCCAACAGCCAGACTGTGGGAGGGGCGTAAAGGCGCCAAGAACGTACGCGTCTATATGCGTTCGATATAGGTTGGCTTTGTTTGATCTACATCATGTTTCTTGACTATTTTCTCAAGCCTAGCATAGCGTACGAGGTAGAGGTCAAACCTAAATGAGCATGCGCGCCAAATTTGTAAACAAATGCCGCCATACTCGGTCATTTCTCCACCGTGATTTGTAAGGATCGTGTGATCAGTTGTTATTTTTCTGTCAGAGGGTATTTAAAAATGGTGACGCGGGCACAGTTTAACACCGACTAAGCCCTTGAGCATGTTTTTCTAGACGCTAATGGTGAAATTGCCACTGATCGTGAAACTGAACTCGACGGAGATAGCGGAAGTCAAATTTCAAATGACAACTCTAATACCAAACTTGAATATGTTCCCAAACCAGTTGAGCAAAGACAGAGATTGCAAGCAAGACAGGAAGGTAGGCCAGCTGAGCATGCTGAGAGAAAAGTGCGACAAAGGGTCGGTGACCGACATCACAAACGTTGATAGGGTATCCTGTTGATGTTTTACGACATCAATCTATCAATGACACATCTGACTAGCTACCACTATATAAGCTTATATATAATATAGCTCTCTTTTGAATGTCAGATGATACCTGTTGTTCGAATTTGAACTTGTAATAAATATGCATATTAACCTCATTTATGTGGAATTTGTTTGAGAGTATGTGTTTCCCCTACTGAATTTGAGTCGATAAAACTTAAGTTGCTGTAGTAATTTTCTAAGTGTTACGCTGAAAAAATACATTTATATATTGAAATAAAGAAAATGCAACATTTTTTTGATTTTTTTTATAAAATCCAATATGGCCGTCGTGATCACATGATCTTCTAGGTGTGTCACATGACCTTTTGTACATTTTTATGATGCTCTTTCATATTGCAATACTCACTGAAAAAATTGTCCCGAATACTCTAATAATTACAAAGATATAGCTTATGCATGTAAATCAATATTTATAAGGCCACATTTCCATAGAAAACTACGCACAGGAATGCATGTATAAAAATTAATTACGCAGTGAAAGTGTTAAACATGACAGGAAAGAAAATATTGCATTTCGAACATTTATTTACTTCAGTTTGTTTCATGCCACAATCATATATAATTGCCTTTCCAATGCACAGACTGCAAGGAAGCCACTTTGTTCTAGTAAATATTTGATTTTCAGGGGAAATTTTTCTTTTTTTGTACTGCGCACAGACATTGTTTTAACTCCTACGGCCTTCGTCTTCATTTGATGGGACTTGAGCTCATTGATGTTTTTTAACAACTTCATTTCATTTATTTAGCAGTGAGGATGGTTATTATCTTTCAAATCAGTTTAGTAAATCTCGTTGCACAGATAAGTGACAATCTATTAACTTTTTCCACAGTGTGAGACCTGTCTGTGTTGGCAGCATAGTACTTGTGTTGGTCTCACTGAGAATACAGTACCAAAGAAATACATTTGCCATTACTGTAAGAACCCAGCAGGTATGTAAGTCTTTGTGGTATCCACCTTCCAATACTCCATGGAATAGTAATCTATTTTGTTAAACATAACCAGAATTCTGAAATAATGTATGGCATAAGCAATGCATTGTACATCTAAGTTTTGACGTTCAATCAGACCTTCATTTGATGATGCCAACATTGTGGATGTAAGCATAATCTGCGGTAGTGTTAAACTACACTATTTATGCACATTGTTGAAAAGAATCAAGCTGACTTTGTAAAAACCATTAGGTCATGTCAATCATATATCAATTTTATTTACAGCTTCAAATTTTTTGCTCACGTGTTTACACACGTGAGCATATGTCGCAGCGATGTCTGTCTGTCTGTCTGTCTGTCTGTCTGTCCGTCTGTGTGTCTGTCTGTCTGTCTGTCTGTTGATCTAATATCTCAAAAACGGCTCATCAGATCATAATCAAATCTGGTACATATATTCAGTTAGCAAATGGCAAGAACTGATTAGTTTTTGGTGAGTGTGGCTTGCATACTTTTTGCTCATTTGCATAATTAATGATTTTATAAAAACCGGATATATATTAAAAACGACTACACACAATTTGATGAGATTTGCTACAAATGTTGATCACACCAAGATATATCAGCAGTGGGAACCATTAAGGGGTGACATGAAAGATATTTGCTAATTTGCATATTTAATGAACTTTCCTAACTAGGGATATATGTCTGATTTGACTCGATAAAAATTAACCAAAGTTGGTATGAATATTAAAGATACTATGATTGACCATTATTGAAAGTCATTAAGTGATGTAACTTCAGCCAATTCCTAATTTGCATATTTAATGAACTTTGTTAATTAGGAATATATATTTGAAATGACTGGACCAAAGTTGATGAAACTTGCTACATGTATTGAAGCCACTATGATACAACATTTTTGAAAGTCATTAAGCATTTTTACTTCAGCCAATTCCGAATTTGCATATTTGATGAACTTTCCCAATGAGGGTTATATATCTGAATTAACTTGATTGTAGTTGTTGAAACTTGCTATGTACATCAAAGATACTGTGATATAACATTATTGAAAGTCAAAAGACATTTTTACTTCAGCCAAAACCTAATTTGAATATTAAATGAATTTTCATAATTAGGGATATTTATCTGAATTGACTTTATCAAAATTGATGAAACTTACTATGTACATTAAAGACACTATAATACAATATTATTGAAAAACATTAAGCATTTTCTCTTCAGCCAATTCCTAATTTGCATATTTAATGATCTTTCCTAATTAGAGATATATTTCTGTATTGACTTGACCAAAGTTGACAAAATTTGCTACACATATTGCAGATACCATGATACAACATTATTGACAATCATTAAGCATTTTTACTTAAGCCAATTTCCAATTTACATATTTAATGAACTTTGCTTAATAGGGATATATACCGGGATTTACTTGATCAAAGTTGGCAAAACATTCTATGTACATTGATGATTATACCAGGTACTAGGTCAAAACAATATCGAAAGTCATTTCACATTTTCATGTCAGCTAATTTATAATTTGCGTATCTAATGAGCTTTCACAGCTCTGCATATATGGCTTAAGGACTTGGCCAATGGTAATTACACTTGCTAAATAAAGTGCTGATACAATAAGAGCAGTCAAATAACTTTAATAATTTTATTTCAGCTAATGACATATTTGTATACTTCATGACCTTTTAGAATTAATCGGCGGTGATTATTGTTCATTATGTTGATCATAATATTTTCAATGAAGTTCAAAACATGTGGCAAAGGTTCAAATTTACACATAACTTCAATATATAATGAAACACGTGAGCATTTTCAGTTCATATCTGGTTATGTCTGTTGTAGGATAGGTGCCCATCCCTAAACTTGTCTAAATTATCTTTCATTGGATGGTAGTATGTACATGAGTGTTAGCCATATTTGTACCATCACAGATCCGTTTAATGCTCACTCTTGTTTGTTCAGTTTTTGTAAGGTTAAAAGGTAGTGTAGAATGACGTGTACAACTGGTTCAGATTTGCAGTGTACATCAGCAAACTTTTAACATATAGGTTGTTTGTCACAGATGGCAATGCAATTTTTTGTGAGTTTCTACAACAAAGTCTACAAAATTTTCCTTAATCATACAAATTTATTAAATTATCTCAATCTTGATGTGTTTATTACAGGTCAGAGAAGCCATGCCAAATACAAGTATGACCAGGAGTGGTTCAAGACTGGAGAGCTTCCAGGTTTCAACTGTGTACCTGAAAATTATTCCAAATCAATGGCTGCGTCCATGCTTGCAACAAATGATTTAGTTGGTGATATGCATATTATAACAGATATACTGCATGGTCTTCAACAAAAAATTCACATTTTACGGTGAGTACCAGATTTTAATAACAATTAGATTTGCAGCTTCAGCTGTGATTGATTCTAGCTCAGTGCCATGATAAGTAAGAAATGTTATACTTAATCATTGTTTCATGTATTTTAGCAAGTGCTAATTGACATCTGCTCTCTAATGCTTTCAAGCTAAAGTGATTGGAAAATTAAACAGTTTTCAAGTTTCATTATTCAACTACTGTCTTAATGTCTATTCCTCAGAGTGTGTTAAAATACCCAATATTCTATAAGTCAACAAAGGCTGCAGATGATTAAATAATTTGGTTGTTATTGTTCAGAGAATCCATGCAAAGTACAAATGTTAAATATAACAACAAGGGCCACATTTCACTAGGCTCTGTTGAAATGCTGAGATCTACCATTTCAGTTGATGTTTTTTCCAAGTGTATTCATTTGTGCAGCTGTTGAATTTGTGAGTGTTTGCTGCAGTTTTATAATACACTGTTGAATTTGTGAGTGTTTGCTGCAGTTTTATAATACACTGTTGAATTTGTGAGTGTTTGCTGCAGTTTTATCATACACTGTTGAATTAGTGAGTGTTTGCTGCAGTTTTATAATACACTGTTGAATTTGTGAGTGTTTGCTGCAGTTTTATCATACTCTGTTGAATTTGTGAGTGTTTGCTGCAGTTTTATCATACTCTGTTGAATTTGTGAGTGTTTGCTGCAGTTTTATCATACACTGTTGCATGCCTTCTGTTATAGCTTTACTTATGCAATATCTCATAATTGTTCTATCGAAACAACAGATATCGGCCCATTACCTTAAGGCTCTTCCCAAGTGTCAATATTTATTCCATGGATACAACAGATATCAGTCCATAACCCCCAAGCACTTCCCAAGTGTCAATTTATTCCATGGATACAACAGATATCAGTCCATAACCCCCAAGCACTTCCCAGGTGTCAATTTATTCCATGGATACAACAGATATCAGTCCATAACCCCCAAGCACTTCCCAAGTGTCAGTTTATTCCGTGGAAACAACAGATATCAGTCCATAACCTCCAAGTACTTCCCACGTGTCAATTTATTCCATGGTTAAACAGATATCAGCCCATAACTGCCAGCACTTCCCAAGTGTCAATTTATTTCATGGATACAACAGATATCAGTCCATAACCCCAAAGCACTTCCTACGTGTCAATTTATTCCATGGATACAACAGATATCAGCCATTACCAAGGCTATTCCCAAGGGTCTGATGGATAAATGCTCATCGGATAACGGTCACATCTGGATTTTCAAATAGGATGTAATTTTATGAAGGAGGATAACCTTTGTTAAGTTTCATTTACATGAAAAAATGAATGCCGCTGACTGTCAGCTCCAACCTATTCAATCAATCAATCAATCAGAAACATTTGTATAGCGCCAGTATCTGTAACAGTGTCACACTCAAAGGCGCTTGCTCTCGATGGTCCACACTATATGCATTCAAAAAGATGAGTCTGGAGTCTTTTCTTAAAGATGCCCAGACTTGGAGCTTGCCGAATGTCTAATGGCGGAGAGTTCCAGCATTTGGGTGAAGTATCAGAGAATTCTCGGCCACCATATGATGATCGTTTGTTTCCTTGTGAACAAGTCTTTGTAAACAAGTCTTATGATTACCATTGATGCAGGACCAAACTATGATGATGAAAGGCTTTAACTTCACCTTTTCAGATAATGATACTTTGAAGTCCATTGATGTCAATTCTGTTTTTCATTTCTACAGGACACCCAATCATCCTGCATTGCACAAATGGCTAAAACCGTGGAACAAGAATGAAGAAATCACAACTACAAATACTGAAAACAACAATATTGATATCAGTGAAAGTGAAGTTGGCAAAGTGTCATCTCAAATGGAAGATGTTAAAAATAAAGAGTTACCTGGGAAAGCAGATGACAGTGATGTTAAGAGTAGTGATGCAGCAGAGAAGACAAGTACTGACTGTGTCAGAGAGAGCGATACCAATCAAAGTGAACATCAACAGGATGAAACTGGTCATGTGACTAGTGACAGTGTTAGACAAGGAAAAATGGACATTGAAAACAGTGATAATGTGATAGGTGACAGTGTTAGACATGATGCTTTCAACACCCAGCCCAAAACTGACGTGGATTCTCTTGATAGAGGTGAAACAGAAACAAGTTGTCATGACAACATCGACAAAGTGACCCACAGTCAAACTAGTGATTTGAAAGTCACTGATAGCAAGGAGAATGAAAACATTGATCTATCTAGCGTCAAATCATGTGACCAAGACAGCATGGATAGGACAGAAGAAAAGAATGAACAAAGCAATGATATCCAGGAGGATGCCGAAGGGCAAACAGACTTTCCGTGTGCCAGTGAGGGAATAGAATCATGTACAGATAAAACAGAGAAGCAATTCAAGCTGACTCAAGGAAAGGATGTACTTGACAATGAGTCTGAAGGTGGAATGGTAAAGAACACAGAAGAGGAGATGAAAGATGATGTTGTTATGGAAACAAAGACTAAAGAGGAAGAGGATCTGGAGGACATGGAGGTTGATGTTGTAAATGATGACACTACAGAGGATCCTGGGAAGGATGACTCTGCAAGCAACAAGACTGCAATAATGGAATCTACAAGTGTAACAGATTTTGATGCAAAACAAAAAATTAGTGAGAGTTCTGTCGCAGAAGAAAATAAGAAAAAGGAACCAAAGTCTGAAGAAGTTTCTGATCGTGCCGTGGAGGAAGGTGTTGAATCAAAAGATTGTGTACGAAAGGAAGAGTCTAAGAATGTCAACAAGTCACTGCCTGTATCAACTACAACACAAGGAACTGAAACTAGTGCCCAGAAGTCAGAAAATATTGAACATAGAGTTAGTGACACTGAAAGTGTTTCTGGCCAGAATCAAAACCAAAGTACTGGTAAAAATGAGAATGTAGACTCGATTGAGAGGACAGAGCCATCAGATGGTGAGAGGACTGAGCAAAAGACCAGTGAGGATAAAAGCAGTGCGAGTGTTGCAAGTGGAAAAGTTGAAGGAAATGAACAAGCTGATGTTAAAACAAATGTTGGAAACAAAGAAGTGTTATCGAGTGAAGAGAGGAAAGACTGTGGAGGCAGCGGTGGTTACCATAACAAGATAACTCCAAGTACAGTCAAACTTACTGGTAGTAGTGTGTGGACACAAGTTGGTAGGGCTAAGGTGAGAATATCCCCACCAGATAACATCCAGAGGACAAATGGTTGTGGGTTTTTTTAATCAAGAGGCAACAATCACTCTCTTACAAAACGAAAATTTTGATCTTTACTTCACAGTTGTGGCAGTTGGTCATGGATCCTAATTGTATCATATGTCTTGTAACTGATCAATTAGAGGCAAAAGTCTGAATACTTTATTTTATTTTGATATCTAAAGATTGAATTTCAAGTAGCAAGTTTTTGATTGAGTCACTTGTTGACTCATAAAGTGTTCAATATCTATTGACAGGGAAGTCACAGGAGAAGAACTGAGTCCATGAGATCTGAAAGATCTGAGATATCAGAAACTGATGTCATAGAGTCAGTGGAACCTCTTCCACCATTGGTCTGTGAATGGAATCTTATCCAACATGTGTCTGAGTTAGAATCTGAACTTGACAAAAGAATGGATTTTATTGAACAGGAGATTGTAGGTAGGTTGTGCAAGATTTTCCACTTATTTGTCGTAATTTCAGTGCAGAATTCAAAAAAAAAGTCATTGCCAACCTCAAACAAACATTTTTAGTAGCAAATCATAGAATGTCATTCAATCTTGACTGTGATTTTGATTTGACCAGTGGATTTGTTGTAATTCTTGTTCTACACTTTTGAGTTGAGTATTGAACTGTTTACAATACCATCAGAAACTGGGTGTCTAGATTCCTGGACTTGTCGTTATGTGTTAAAGGCTGGTAGCTGTAACTGTTGATGATCTTATTTCACTAATTCTATCTTGTACGTGAGTTGCAAGTTCTTGTTCTACTTCACAAAATCTCACCATTTAGACTGTCAACCCAGCATCTATTCATTTAAATGCACTATTATTGTGTGCATTGTAATTCTAGTCCTGAACAGAATTCAAATGTCAACAACAATGTAGTTTACACATGTACAGGCTGAATAAACTGAATGCTTTATATCTCAATATGCTTTGGTTAGCAGACCGAGAAACTATAGTTGACATTCAGAAGTTACAGCTGCTGGCCCTTTAATGGCAATACAGTGAAGACTATAGTTGAGGGACAACATGTGGGATGAGACATAATTTAGCCAGAGAATGAAAAACATTGCATTTGATGGTACCGCTTCCGTCTTGTGTTTTCCAAACACTAATAAAGCGAGCTTAGCTTGTAGAAAAATGCTCACAGTAAATCATACATGATTAGGAAATTTTGCATTGCATTTTAATATGTTGGAGTAAAAGAAATATTTACTCTGAAAAAAAAACATTCCATTGCTTTTGAAAAATGAGATATTAATGTTCATTTATTTTGATTTCTTTGCAGCATTGGAAGCAAGCTATGGTTGTCCAGTCAGCAGCCCTGATGTCTCTGCAGATTTACCTCACTTAAAGCGGAATATGAGAAGATTACTTCATGATCTTAATAAAATACAAGAGTTAGTCACTAGATGAGTACTTGAAGTGCAGTATTAGCTTAGGTCTGCCATGTGTTTATCTTTCATCTTTTTGGTAATTAATGCCAAATGAAATATGAGTGGATTGCTACAATAGGAATAGGTTGATTGCTACAATATCAGTAGATTGCTACAATAGGAGTAGATTGATTGTTACAATATCAGTAGATTGCTACAATAGGAGTAGATTGATTGCTAGGATAGGAGTAGATTGCAACAGTATCAGTAGATTGCTACAACAGGAGTAGATTGATTGCTACAATAGGAGTAGATTGCAACAGTATCAGTAGATTGCTACAATATCAGCAATATTGCTACAATAGGAAGTGAAACATTCAGTTGAGTTTGTTTTTTAGACTGGGCTCAAGACTTAAAAAAACATAAGTTATGTTTTCACCACCAGTGTAAATTCAGAAAAACTTTTGTGCAGATAGAACAATTATAAAGTAGATAGTAATTACTGCAAAACTGAACGAAGCAATGACCTATAACCTTTTGAAATCTGATATTTCAGTCAGATGGCCTTCACTCTTCGGTTTTCATGGATTGATAATCAATCCTATATCAGCAGATCACAATTTCTTGTGATATGAATCATGTACTAAATATTATACATTAAATATAATGTACTGAGTAAAATATTATGATCTTAAGTTAATGCACTGAGTACAGTCAAACCTGATAGTGGTCACCCAAGTGTCCAAGGAAAAGTTACAGCTATTTTGAGTTGGCCTAGATGCAGCAATATGTTTTTAATAGAGTCTGTGCTACACATGATGAATGTGAGATAAGACAAGTGTCTTGTGAAAACTTGATATCAAAAGATGGTAACAATCACATTTTGCTTTGTGAAAAAATTTACAAAAGTCGAAATAAAAGTGACTTTTTTGGGTATATCGAATATATTCCTTGTCAATCACATAGTGTTGACTGCTGTACTCTGGTATGCACTGACTTCATAAGAGGTTGTATGATGTAAATGGCTCACAGGACTTCCTTGAAGTGACCACTATGTAGAGGTGACCGCTCTGTGAGGGGGACAATTCTGACAGGGTTTGACTGTATCATGTACTAAAATATATCTGGTTTCAAGTTTCATGAGTTGTAATAGATTTATAACAGTTGTTATAGTTTTATGTCTAGAACTGACAGTTTAATGGGTTTTTTTTCCATTTGTTTCTTTTAAGACTTTAGAATAAAAGTTTATTTTATTGCATCTTGAATATTTTGTATTATAGACAGTTTATTCCCTCTTGTTGTCAGCTT
>LD352316.1:109991-125126 GCA_001465055.1 Ptychodera flava | reverse complement strand
CAGAGTTTGGCTTAGGAAGTTCCCTTGGTATATTGCAATATCCCTAGCTAAATTGGTAGGTAATTACCAACTTGCCCCACCGAAGAATAATGGCACTAACTGTAAAGGTGACAAAAGTTGACTTCGGCATTCAAAGGGTAAATTTCCCTGAGTGATGCAAAACCCAGCTATATAACAATAAAAGTATCAATTTAAGGAAACATGATTGATAAATCTGTGTTCACAAGAAATTCTATTATTTGACATAAACATGTGTATCCACTGTGGTTGTACACATCTTCAATCAGAATCTGAATGTGATCCATATTGAATGTGTTCAGGATGTTCAACATCAGAATCAGATTCTACAGTTTTTAAAGGTTTGTATTTCCCCCGTCCGCTAGAGTCTGAATTATTCCAAGGTTGTTCTTCTCCAGTACCACATATCAGAAATGTCACAAAACCCTGTAAGTATACTGCTGCACAAATAAAAAATACTATCCGCCATTGACCTCGTGTTTGCTGCAAGGAAAGTATGAAATGCAGGGTTGAATAACAGGAAAATATCCTACAAATAGAACAGCATGGAACATTAAAATTCATAGGAAATTTCATCCTGGAATTGTTGCAAACATGTTGGTTATGCCCATCAGTTTTCGTTTTAAATTTCATGTTTCATAGGAAACACCCTTGCCATTACTTTTCTCCTCAATCGTGACTTTCTGTCTGTTGCTTCATGTGCTTTGCTCACTCACTGACCCCCTTCAGTGACCCTCTCCACTCACCTGGTGATCCCCAATTATAAACCATCATGGGTCACTGTGTTCCACCTTTTCAAATCCTGGGCAAAACACTGTATGACACATCATAAATGATATGCTTATTTACATATTGAACAGCTTTCCATAGTCAGACCATATGTAAAAAGCTGAATTGAACTTGAAAGGCATATTAGTCATGTTTTGATTAAGTCAGGCTGAAAGTTTGTGAATTTGTTTTTGCTTCTACAGCATGTTTCTAATGTATTCCCTGTGCAGAACGGTGTCCATCTTAGTCTTTGATTATTCTTGGTTTCAAAAGGGTGTGATTTAAAATTATCATCACACACTATAGTGATCAAAATAGAAGACAGAAATCACTGCATCAATGCAGTGATAGTCTATCTTACCTGGTTGTTTGTGAGTTGTCCAACAATGGCTGGTCCTACAAATCCTGGAATTGTTGCAAACATGTTGGTTATGCCCATCAGCACACCTGAGTACCGTGGTGCGATGTCCAGATGATTGACGTTAAAACCAGACATGCAGAATCCCCCACTACCAACAGCCAATGTTAAAAATACCACAGCAAGAATTTTGTTGCATCCAACATATCCAGTTGATATTAGAAATGTGGCAGGCAGCAACAAACCTGTTATTAAGATTAACATATGAATGTGACACTACAGTCATCAATTTTTCTAGTATGTAGTGACTTTGAAGTTTAGTGTGCAGATTCAAAGCGATTTTCACATTTGTCTGAATAATTTGATCAAATTTTTGATCTTATTTACCTTTATTGTAACTTTGAACAAAATGCAGAGTATGATTATGCCCTAATGGAACATCATTGTGTCTTAGTGATGTCTAGACTTACTCCACTCACAGAGCTGTGGGCTCTCAAATAAGGCTGTTTGTGGTTGTAGGTTTTGTTTGTTCATGGTCCGTGGGTGGAGAGACCAATTTGTTTGTTACAAGTTCCTCATTCCACTCACATAGTTGTAGATTGATTCTCTCAAAATAGGGCCGGCTGTTCACGGTTGTAGGTTTGTTACTATATATAGCTCTTAACTCCACTCACAGAGCTGTTGATTCTCTCACAACAGTGTGCTGTTCACGGTTATAGGTTCGTTACTAAATATAGCTCCATGCATCCAATAAGGGACAGTGCTGATAGAAACACTGGACAAATTTTGTTAGACTCTAACAGAGTTGCATGCACAGCGGTTGTCACAGCTTGTAATCTGCCAGTTGCAAATGTTTTTTTCTATGTATTCATCAAATACAGGCAGTCATCTTCAGTTTTTTTTGTCCTTCTTGCATTATGGTGACCGTGCTTGCATGCATGATTTCCAAAAATGTAATCTAGATGTTATTCTTGCATATTAATGAAAACACAATTATGTCATTTTAAAACAGCCTCATTGACTAAAATACAAACATTGCCTTTATATACATAATCTTTTGGTGCGTTTAGTTTAGAAAAAATACTACTTCATTGAAAAGTAAAGGAAAAGGCTTCTGAAAAAACCCATTAATATGGATTTTACCAGGGACGCAAGTTGAGACATTGAGACAAGAGAATAACAATTACATAAGACTTGCCTAAGGAATTCATGAGTTTTCTGGTTGTGGTAGTGGATAGCATTTGTCGTTCACGAAGGAAATCTGCAAATCTGCCTCCAATAGTTTGTATCAACCAAAGTAAAAGATATGGAATTGCTGATATGAAGCCATTCTGTGGACAAAGTTTACAAAAGCTGAATAATTGTTCATACAATGAAAGTGCAAATTTTTCACAAACTGTTAAAAATTGCAAAGACAATGACTGTTTCAGTGTTAACATCAAAGACAATTATCTCGCTAAGATCATTTGGTTTACTTCAATTTTTACTTTGTGTCTGACAACAACTTTGATAAACATTATACATAACAACTATGATACCAGGGAGAGACAGAAGGATTCTCATCCTCTTGTTACATGGATATTTTCATCACCTTTGTTCAGATAAATCAATTGTATACATTTCAAACTACCTAATATTCCTCTTTGTTATTGTTCCTTCGTGTCTGTAAATTTTACTTCACAGATTGAACTGTCATTTCTTGTAGAGTAGAGTATAATTTGTGATTTATTGACATTAAGGTAATATGAACATAGAAATTTGAAAGACTTAAAATTTTCCTCAAACTTTCCTCAAGGAGACTTTCTGCCTTTCTCTTTCAAAATAAAGAATAAAAATCAGGTCACCATGCAAAGTTTGGTTACTATGGAAACAAATGCCTTCAATTCATCAATATTTGAATTTCAAAATGGCTGTGTCAACTTGATGGAGGAAATTAAATTTTCAATTTTTATAAACATGAAATGCATTTTTGTCATTTCAATCAAAAAACATAAGAACCATGCAATATTTACTTCAGAGCATATTGTTCTTACCTGTGATAAGTCAAATTTTAAAATCTGTTTCATGTAAGTTGGTAGACAGGTCAGTAATGTGTAAAATCCCCAGTTGTTTGCCACGTGTGACAGGACAATTGCCCAAACACGTATTGATGACGCGATAGATAGCCAGGGAACATAGAGGCTCTGAAATGTGAGAAAAGATTCAATATTTTTATGATTCGTCTTGTTCGAAATATTGACAAACATGCATATATACCAAATGATTTATAGATAAACATATAATTTTACCATAATGATATCAATAATGTTTTATTGCTCCATACCAACTTTAAATTTTTGGTCAAACTGTATGAACTAGTGACATTTGTGATTATACAGAAATAAATTTTTGGAAAGTGACTAGTCACCTAATATAAGTCAAAAATGCTCCATGCAGATTAGCTATAAATATAACCTGATTCAATCTGGTATTACATAATCACCGAATCACCAAACACTAGCCAATGTAAAGTTAACAGCTGCTAATTTCATCACACTTTCGAAAAAAATTGGTATTTTTTACCCCATGTAAAGGGCATTCAACAACCAGTGTAAAGATTGTTACATGTAAAATAATTTCTGAAGGGGAATTTGTAGTGTTTGGTGTGAATTTTTTGTCAAGAGTTGTACTACCATTAATCAACTTTATAATTATGTTAAAAAAACTTTTCTCAATGTCAGAATGAATTCATATAAGAATCAACTTCTTCACACACACCTTGCTGTTAATTTCTTCTCCTAGTGACTTCTCAATGTATTCTCTTTCTTCTTGGGATATTCTTGGATGACTAGACGGAGTTTCATAAACCAATATCATCCAAATAATAAACCATAGACAGCCACTTATTCCTACAAATAACAAAACATTTAGGATTTTCTATCTATCTTTCAGTTTTAATTTGTTGATTTTGATATTGTCAGTCAAGCTAATCGTCTTGTAGAACATTCAACAATATGCCAGTAATAAAGAAAACTGTGGTCTTAGTAATAAGTATTTTTATGGAAACAATCAGTATTCCTCGGGGGACTCTCATACCATTGCAAAACAACCTAGGATAATGATAATTTTTAATCTAGCTACGAGTAAGCACAGTAATCTTCAATCTTACCAACAAGTTTCACAATTAGAATACAACACCATGCACCGGTAAGAACAGAAATTGTTAAAACTACCTGTTATGATCATTTTACACTTTTCTGCAATTTCTTATTTTACTCTGACAAGCCTGTTGAGATACACACTATTCAGCTTGTCAACTCAGCCTGTACATGTGTAGACTGCATTGTTATGGTTGATAGGTGAATTCTGGTCCGGACTAGAATTAAAATGTCAGCAATTACAATTACAGAGCATTTTACATGTATAGATGCTATGTTGACAGGCTACATAGTTTATATATATCCTTTGTTGAGCAGAACGAGAACTTTCAATTGACATAGAAACAAAATTGTGAAAACATCAAAAGTCTGTTACTATTGGCCCTTTCATGTCATGGTAACATGCAACCAAGGAACTGTGAAAATATCAATCCACAGATCTCATATGAATGAATAAATTGAAAAAACGTGAGAACACAGTTTCAAAAATATTTCAGGACAAAACAACCGTAAGTTGAAACAAAACAAGATTGTCGCATTCCAAAAGAACTACATCAATAATTAGACCCAGGTCCTTACCAAAAACATAAAAGACAGATGGCCAGCCCCATTGTGAGTCACATAGTAATCCTGAAATTGGTAAGGCCACCACTGTACCAAACTGGGCACCTAAAATCCAGAAAAAAAGAACAAATTAAATATTTTTAAAATTTTCTGATCGGAGAAAACAATTAGAGCCAGTTGCATGGGAACTACGAAAAATTCATTCATTACCAACACATTGACTGAAATGAGGCTTTTGAAATACATTTTAAATGAAAACTTGCAATCCTTTAGAATTAAAAATATCAGATGAATGGAATCAAATTCACAACATAAAATATGAAAGAAGAGCTGAAACCTTGAAAAGCACAACATTCTTCTGCCAGGACTTTTTTCCAAAGTTTTAAGAACAGCCACATATTGTAGTTTCATTGAAAAATATATTTGACTCTACTGCGTAAAAACTTATTTGAAATGACTTGTAACAGACAATTTTTATCAGACAATGTTGAATGTATTTAATGTGATAGTTCAACTCTGACCTTGCTTGGTGTTTGTGACAGCAAGTAAAACTAAAAGAGATTATCGCCATCACATCTGAGCACGTGTAGTTGGTATTTATAAATGTTATCTTTTCCTCAAGCTTTAAATGTGCAAATACTATATATAATAATACCGTCACACAGACACAGAGATTCAAAGTTGATGGACACTGAGTCATTGTTCAATGAAAGTTCACAAGATTTCAATATACTACAATACCTGCATATGTGAACGCTGCTAAGCGACTTCTTTCATAGGGAGGTGCCCATTTGCCCCATAATGCATGCATAGCTGGAAATGTAACACCCTAGTATAGAAAATTGATCAATATAAGACTAATGGATCACTTGAAAGTTTTAACAGCAAAGTTAAAAAGAATTTTTCTCCACACCACAATTTAGGAAGCTAAGTGAGACTTACACAAAGTGGCCTAAACTTTATTGTATAGAAATCATCTGGATATCAGCCCCCAAAACTCTCACCCCTAAAATAATGCATTGCCCCATTTTGAATGTAATCTTTGACCTCATTGCCACAGGTAATCACTTAAATTTGATGTAATCAGTGCTTGACTATCACTTCTTGCCCTGCATTTATCAAGAAAATCACTGCAACAACCAAATTGGCAATGCACACCAATGTTGTAACACCAAACAGCATGTCACATTTGACAGGAGGTGTGTACATCCAAGTATACTAGTACTACTATGCATCCCTTGACCTAACGTAAATGTTCACACAAGAACACTTAATCAAGTCCCAGTTGCTATTTATTGTTCACTATTTTTGTTTTGTATGTCAATTGCAGTTTCTTGTTCTACACTGTAATGCATGTTGAAGAACATAATATTCCGCTCGTCATCTCAACCTGTACATGTTTACCATAAGATGTGATTCTGACATGCTGAAAATTGTGCTGCAACCTGAAAGAGAGCTTGTAACATGTGACCATTGAAGTTCTATGAACATTAAGTATTGAAAAGAATGCAAGAATAAACAAAAACTCACTTCTCCGATGCCTTCTACAACGCGTACTGCAATTAGCAATGCAAAACTAGTCTTGGCTGCAATTGGAGTCACTAATGTTAACAATGATGTACACAGCACACCAAATCCAAATAATTTCTTGGCTGAAAACCTGGAGCCGAGCCATCCACCTGGAATTTGAGTTACTATGTATCCGTAAAAGAAGGACCCTAAGATGATGCCTTGTGTTTTTTCATCCCAGTCAAAGTCTCCTTCCTTTCAAAAAGAAATTACAAAACAAAACAAACATTAGAAATGACAAAAGAAGATCATATCATAGAAAAAATTGGAGATTAATCTGCCCTTTTGACTTAGCTTTCACATTGTCAGATTTTCTTTTTCTCAGAAACATGGTGAACATTTCACATCTGTTCAATAGTTCAGGTGGCATTCCACATAACAGATCACAATTTGTTCCAAATCACTTTTTTGTAAAGATTCATTCAGTTTTCATTAATTTATCAACCACAAATTAAAATATTGGTTGGGTTTACCTCTTAGTGTAACAGAATTGTAAGTCAGCTGAGCGAGAGCCCTAAAATATTCAAATTTATGCAAATCACCTAATTTCCTGGTTTCTTTTTCTCTCCAATTTTCAACATTTAACTCCATTCTGGCTGGGTTAAAGTTTGTGATTTTCATATTATGTTCTTTAAATACTATAAAACAAAATGACAATTTTGTCTGGTAAAAACTTTCTGATATTTTGAATAAGAGTCATTTCAATTCGCTTATCATGATTTTTCTTCATTATTTTTGAATGTTAGTCTTTCATACCCTGCCACTGAAAAAAGAGAATACATAATGCAAAACAAAATTGCCATTTTATTTCTACATACAATCTGATTTGAAATGTGATATTAAATTTCAAAAAGTAGTTTCAAGTTTTTGACTTAAATGAATTTTTATCATTAATACCAAAATTGAATTTTTCTACCCTAAATATGTACCTCCATCTTGCAAGTAAACAAGAGTTATTACGCTAAACTTAACATTCTCTACTTTTTGAAAAATATAGTTGGGGGAGTTTTCATATCATCTTTGATAAGAAATATTGCTTTTAAAAAAAGTGTGTTGGCTGAGTGCAATGCCACCCTAAATGACTAAGAAGCATCAGTGCAGCAGAGATGAAGCTGAGACTGAAATAAATGAAGTGTAAAAAGCTACCTGTTGTTTGCTTGTTACATTAGATGGGCATTCATCTGATTGGTTGACGTTGCTGTTTGTTGTATTTGCCATGGCAACCATTGCAACACTGAGGTTTACTCGAAGGCAGTAGACATTTACAAAACCAAGGAACCCAAGAAAGGCAAGAACCTGGCGGCATGACAAACATCCTGAAAAACAAACATCATCAATTACAGATTTAGTCTGATAACACATTTGGATGCCTGGCTTGTCAAGAGTGTATGTCACTGGTGATCGTGTAAAGTCAATTCAATTCTTTGATGATGAACAGATTGGTTTGTGTATAAGATTGGCAGTCAGGGTTAAACATATCATTTGTTTATTCATTTGTGTTCATAATTGGAAATAAGAAAAATTAAACAATTAAAAAAGCACTGTTAAACTGAGTAAGTGATAATAACATTAGAAACCTAAAAGTCTTGAAGTCATATTAGCAGATGTGTGTGCTCAGAAAAATATTATACAAATGATTACATCCCATCAAGACATGTCAAGAATTCTATTGAAATAAAGTTGTGTAAGAACTTATGCAGATTCATGCACAATAATAATATACGATGAATGAAACAATGTCATGATAATAAATATTTACGTAATTTTTTTTTCCTGTGATGCCTAGAGAAAATTTTGCATTTGTGCGTGCATGTTTCATTAATGGACAATAAAGTAATTTGAATTGAAGTGAATAGAATTGGTGTATATATTCTGACACGTCTTGATACATTTTTGTTACAATAAATTTCAGCTGGATGTGCTTGATCTTAAACTCTAATTTTTCAAAACTGCCAATTATGTATAATGCCACATGTATTGACAGATGGTAGGTACCTCTGGCCAGATACATGTATATATCTGGTAACTTCTGAAAAGTGCATATTTCAGCATTTTGCTTTGACCTTGACATTTTGGCCATTTTCATATTTTGGATTCATGTGTATGAATGAATATCAACATGTAATTGGGAAATTATTCAAGGTTCTCACACTTGTTCAGAAGACATCACACTGATGTAACCTAAATGAGATTTTGGAAACAAAGATAATCATTATTTATGGATTGAGTAGGATTAGGGTTACTTGTCTGTAGCTATGATGGGGCTTTGACTTCTTCACATTATGACGAAATTTGGATAAAGTAAAATTCAAGAGATAGTTTTTTCATTTTTTTTGGTGAAAATTTCACTCAATGACCTTTGCTCAATGTACATTTTTCTCAAGGACAGGGCGTGTTCCAGTCTGTTTAATCTGGCTCAATTGTTACTATTTCAATAAAGCGATCAAGAAGCATCCCTGATGTGGTGCTGGATGTTTCACGGACACTGATCGATCGAATCAATCTCTCATATCGGCATTGAAGGCAACGGTCAGGTCCGGAATACCAAAAAGGATATAAACTTTCACTTTGTCGTTTAGGTCCAGGCATGCATGGAGCTACCAATTATACTAGGAAAGACTCAATGGTCCGAATTACCGCCATGCTTTGTAAACATGGCATTATATGCGCGTTACCGTACACTGTACAGCCACAGTCGTTTGTGGTTCGACACGGCAAAGCGAAGGCAGCTGGAAGCATAGTGAATTTACAGCGGCCTTCGCCGTGTATGGAAACAACCACTGTGGGCACAACCACTGTCTCCTTCTATCTCCTATTACTACTGAGTAGTGAAATCGTTGAAATATGGGGGAAATGTGGCTTTATGATTTAGGCTCTGAGTGACGATCACGTCTATAGACTAGTGATTCTATTCGGTACGACAAAACAATCGAGCTACCCTGATTTCCTGTCTCCTGACTTGAAAGTAGTATATCGTTGAAACATGGAGGTATTATCTCCATGGTTGAAGCAAGAACGCGGCAATCATCCCAGCTATGGCTCCCATTCCCAAGATTGTGTTAAGAGGAAGGCAACCTTGATAGTGGGGCCATGAACACAAATTCGCTCAGGTGACGTTGTTGTCGGCCGTGATATTTAGACAGGCAGAAGACGACGGCAGGTTCTTGATCGAATCGGCTGCACTTGATATTTTGATAATACATGAACTAAAAAACAGAACGAAAGGCGGAATTCAATGTCATCAGAATTAAGAGTTATCGTACTCGCCAATACATGTACTGAATAATTAAGATAGACCGATGTAAAATTACCTTTCTGTTTATCAACCAAAACAACATCGTTCGTTCCTGTTTTGATCAAAGGGTCAGTTTTTTCGCCGTATTCTGGACGATCCATCGCGCTGTTCAATAAAAGCCGCCCGACTTTTCTCTTAAGGTACAGTTGGCGTTAACAAAGCGGTAGACATTTGGAACAAAAACCCTGTCCTTGTGTGTCAATCCATGAATGAGTCAGGTGACTCGAGGGGCGTGTTGTAAAGGTCATTGGCGGACATACACTATGCACTATGGACATTGTATGCGTAGGCGGCCTTCATGTGGAAGCTTAGGGATAGATCAATTTTACCGACGGGGTGTTCCTGCTTGGTAGGTGTCATAAGACTATATAGTGAAGTTGGAGAGCCATCTTGAAATTGTTGTCACAAAAGGTGGTCACTTTGAGAAAAACACATATTAAAAAATCACACTGATAATTTCTAATACGTTTTCTGTTGTAATCAAACAAAAGTCCCGATTGCACCATACACCAAATCTCAAATCATGGTTTTAGCAAGGTTACTATACCAGGTAAACGTGCTAAAAACGTGGTTTTAGGGAGCCATACCATACAATTTGCAGTTTAAAAATGCAGATTACAAAGTTATAACACAACAACAAAGAAACTACTCTAAAAGGTATTATAAACTGCAGTCTTGCTTTCTGGATATTCCTAAAAATAAACCCCAATTATAGGGCCTATATCTAGACATCTTGTAATTTGCAATGTGGCGTAGTACAATAAGCCCTACATTTTAACATTTTATTAGTACTCAGAGTGTTGTAAGCTACAATACTCTTAGTACAAAGTGGGGAAGTTACATAATTACATAACTGAATTGCGTCTGTAAATGCAATGAATGCAATATAATGAACATTTAATGAATAATGAATAATGAGCCTACGATGGCTAAAGTATCCGGCTTTAGCTACGTCGGACACTCTCGCCATACTCGTGGGGCTATATTTTCTTATCATTCTTTTCAAGCTTATTTCTTATTACCATCCTTATTTTTGTACCATACTGTATCCACAAACGATATATTTTGTAAATATATTGGCCAGGGGCTTGAGGATTGTGTTGGGGGTGGGGGCTCAGAAATAATGAGAAGTATCATGAGGAACCGAATATGGCAATTGAAAAAGGAAGTATGAAATCAAGAACAAGAATTCTGCAACGCATATCACTAAAGTTATAATAAATCTTTAATTATAATGTTTGATTAACAAAACATACAAATTTAGCTATAGAGATATAATTTTGGTTTCTTTACCGTAAATAAAATTCAACGTCTTCAGCTTATGTTGTTCATCACTGGTGACTCTGAGAACACCCTTAGCCCAACCTAATAAGTATTTAACATGATTCTATCTGTTCAAGGACTCTCTAAATCATGTTAGTTGGACATTTGGTAAAATGTGATGGGTGTATAAATTTCATCACACAACATGTTATAGATCAATATCTTATAAAGGGACTGTAAAGGTCGTATCTTTTGATACTATTAAAATTTGTTACTTTTTAAATGAGTAAAATTCGTGTTTCGTTGCATGTTAATACACTCTACTAGTATTTCTACTGACAGAGTGTTACAGAGGGTAGAGTGTGTGCTTTTCAGGCTTCCAATTTCCATTTAATGTTTTATTTGTTGCTTTATTTCAAACAACGAGTCATAGTCATATTTCAGTCACATTTTTATTTGCTCTACATACCTATGTATTCATAAACAAACGAATAAATAAACAAACAAACAAACAAACAAACAACGAGAAGACTTCGGTGACCGAACCATCTGAGGTTTGTAATCCGGTACGTACACACCAAAGTACTAGTCTTTTGAACCTGGTTAAAATGCTTCAGTCTAAGTATTCTCTTGTAGCTCCATGGTCTGGGAGGATCTGTAATGCAGGCAAATCACGAACTCTATAACAAAAGATCAGTGACTTTTGCATCATTCTTCGATTAAGGAAAAAATGGTTGCCATATAAATAATGTTCCGTTTTTCAAAGAAACAACCGAGGGTAAGAACTCTGCTTCATATCTTGATCTGTTCCTACAAGTAGGTACTAATGGGCTAAACACTAAGCTGTATGACAAAAGTGATGATTTCGATTTTGAAATCATAAATTATCCCCACTTGTCACCTGCTTATGGTGTGTACGTGTCTCAACTTCTCAGATATTGTAGGGCTTGTAATCCCTATACGCTGATTTTCAACGGAGACACAGCTCATTGGCATCAAAACTAGACAGGGATTATATACATCAAAAAGACTCGTTAGGACTTTCAAAAAGTTCTACAGTCGATATGACGACATTGTGGCCAAATATGACACCAAGGTCACTCAAATGATTAGCGACAGCATTATAAGCTTTGACTTATCGCAGTGATTCATATACTGTATCATTTCATAGAATGTTTAGACAATTTTTGGACCAATCCTAACGGGTGTAGCATGCTAGCAGGGTACGCTTACCCATTCCGGACACCTGGTACCACCACTAACTATCAGTGTTTCAGGACGGAATGGAGGAATCGCTATTGAAATCTTATTTTTTCAGATTCCCCCTCAATACTCAAAAAAAATTCAACCCCCCTCCCTCTATATGATCAATTTTTTTCAAGTCCCCCTCAAACTATCACAAGCCTATCAGTAAAGGATGTGCACGCAAAAAAAATAAACACATATCGCGCCGTTCCGCTCGCAGGTGTTCAAGACTACCTGTTATTAGCTGTTTGTAAAGTCATATTCCTAAGGCAAGTTCTTAAATTGATTCATTTTTAAACGTATCAGTAAACTTTTTGGATTTATCAGTCTAAGTCAGGTTGTGTTAATTCAACTCTGGCCAGGTCAATTGCTACTGCCGAGAGCACACAAGATGACGATCATGTGAGAGTGGGCAAATCGTGAATTCTGGCAATTGTCATATTGTAAAAAACTTTTCACAGTGACCGGTACCTACCAAATATTTGTTTCAAAAGTACAAGACATATATGAATTAGATACTACTCAAAGTTGACAATACTGGAAGGTTAAAATATTCCATCAAAATAAATGTTTTAATCTTTGAAATTATGGGTGTAATAAATGTAATAAAAAATAAATATTTCTATTTAGTCATATTTTTCATTTAGTCTTTACTGTTCAAAGTTTTGCTTTATATTATTTTATGATGAGAATGTGAAAATTTAGAAAATCAAGCACGGTGACCCTATCATTCTCATATGCCAGAATTCCAAAATCCCCGATAACTTTTAAAGTCTCCTCGTCTTGCATGTGTTGCTCTCTGGCCTGATCTTGTGTACAAATATGTTTAACTGTCATGAGCGTCACTTGACACAAACTTTTCTTCAACAACCATGTATATCACAGTCAGAGCTATCACTGCTCGGGTATGCAGTGACAGTGACACTGCAGTATACCGTAGCGTGGCGGTACCAAGCTGTGGGTCCATAACTGTGGTGTTTTCAGACGGGATTCCTGCCTTTTACGGGCTGGTTTTGACCAAAAGGCAGGAATCCCGTCTGAAAACACGACAGCTATGGACGCACAGCTAGGCGGTACATGATAGTGACACTGCCTTCAGGGAGTAGCTGTATTAACTTTGATAATGTTGACAATATTTTTGTTCAGTTTATACAACTGTGTTCTTGTTCTACTCCCTACATCATTTAGAACTGTCCAGTATTCAGCTTGCCGACACAGCCTGTGTATGTGTACCATGCATTTGTATCACTGACAACTGACTGTCGGTCTGGACTCTAATTAAATTATCACCTAATACATATTTGAATATGCAGGCTTTTGTCCACAAACTGAATATTGTGTGTTTGAGGATGCTGTAAGCTTAGGGAAACAGCAAGAAACTGTAGTTGATACATCGCACAGAAATATTGCAGAAATCATTAACAGTTTTGCAGCTTCTGCCCTGTTACTAGGCTCAAGTTTGTTTTTTTTACGACAAACCATGTTCAGATTTTTTCAAGATAAGGGAGCGTTCGGTTATTATGGCCGGGGTGGGCCGGCAAAATCCAGGGGGGTCACCTCAAATTTGAAAACTGCAAAGGGGGGGGGGTCACGTATTTTTCAAACAGCTCAGAGGGGAGTCACTTAATTTTCATAAGTATCCGTCCCATCAAAAAGCAGTTTCAGTGTTCAGAAATATTCTGGGAGATAAAAATGATTCGTTGCATGATTTCATTCTCTGAAGTTACTAAACTGTAAATCTGAACAAAAGTATAATTATCTGTCACATTGACATCTTGACTTGACAACTCTGAGGGTTGCCTTATTGTAAATCAAGCTCACTGCACTGAGGGCAATGAACAATTCCTATTACTTACATATTAGAGATATAGCAAATTTTGTCAGGGAAATTATTTAACAGTTACCTGTACTGAGACTACTAGTACCATGATTAGGTGAAATTCCAATATCATAATTGCTGTCCACATCTGAACTTTTAAATATCCTTTTTGAATCAAGTACATTTGTATCAATTATCAAACACCTATAAAAGCACAAATTAATTTAGTTTAGCATCGTAAAAAATTATTCTTAGTTTTCTCATGGACTCCAATGTATAGTGAATCAACATTTTGGTGAAATTCCAAAATCCAATTTCTTGCACACATATCAACCTTTAACCATCCTAGGCTAACTAAGTACTTTAAAATGAATTATCAAATTTCTTTAATACACAGATTTTGATAGTTTTGTATTGGAAAAAAATTATTCATATTTTCCTCATAATGACTCCCATGTACAGTGAATCTACATTTTGGTATAATTCCAAAATCCAATTTCTGGCGAACACATCCATTTGTTACCACCCTAATCTATTCAAGTACATTAATACCAATATCAATAATTGAGAGTACATAAATACACGGGTTTACCTATTTTTGTATTGGAAAAAAATTATTCATACTTTCCTCATAGACTCCCATGTATAATGGATGAACATTTTCAGTGAAATTCCATAATCAGATTTCTTGTACACATAATATGCACCTTTAACCATCATATTCTAATCAAGTACAATTATGTTAATTTTTGAACGTCTGTATATGCACAAGTAAACCAAGTTTTTTATTGGAAAAAAATTATTCACAATTTTATCATTGACTCCCATGTAAGTAGTAAAATAAAGGTGGTCAACTGGGACAAAATAAGAATTTTACACCCCATTTTATTCATTTATCTACATGGAGCGAAGGAAAAATTAACCATCCATGTAACTAAAGTATGACCCTGACCTATATATGAACTCACGCACGCGCAACAGGGGTTTGCGCGACAGCTTGCGCAGCAGTGCATTGTCCTGAACTAAGCGGGGAAATTCCCTGCTGAGTCAGGTCCTGGACTTGCGCAATACAGTAGCTATGACTCACTATCAGTACATC
>LD352316.1:63335-73690 GCA_001465055.1 Ptychodera flava | reverse complement strand
ACTTCATTTGCCATACAACAAATGAAGAATTACCTTTCTCTGTGTTATTTTTCTTCAGTTGGTGCAAACAAGACATGTATCACATGCCATAGTGGATCAGAAAAAGGCCGCAGACCAACAACAAAAGAATTCAATAAATACTTGCCATATTTCTTAGAAGATAACCCAGGGACAGAGTGTGCCAAAGGGTTTGTACTCACAACATTCTCATTCAGAATAGTTCAGTTTTCAGGTGACTCTGAGCCGATAGCTGAACTTTTGATGATTTTTAGTCCCCACGGACACCGTCCGGGGGGACTTATAGGTTTGGTCATGTCCGTGCGTCTGTGCGTGCGTGTGTACGTCCGTCCGTCAGTCCGTCCGTGCGTCCGTCCGTCCGTTCACGCAGATATCTCAGAGATGCCTGGAGCGATTTCATTCAAACTTGGTACAAGGATTACTTCATATGTCATACAGATGCACATCGATTTGTTTTGTGATACGATCCAATATGGTTGCCAGGCGGCCATTTTATTACAATTTTTTCATGTACAGAGCCATAACTCAGGCATGTTTCATTCAATTTTATTCAAACTTGGTACAAGGACAATGACCAATGTCATAAATATGTTCGTCAATTTGTTTTGTGATACGATCCAATATGGCCGCCAGGCGGCCATTTTGTTACAATTTTTTCATGTACAGAGCCAAAACTCAGGCATATCTCAACCGATTTTATTCAAACTTGGTACAAGGACATTGAGCTATGTCATATGTATGCATGTGGATTTGTTTTGTGATACGATCCAATATGGCCACCAGGCGGCCATTTTATTAAGATTTTTTCATGTACAGCACTATAACTCAGACATATCTCAACCGATTTTATTCAAACTTGGTACAAGGACATTGAGCTATGTCATATATATGCATGTGGATTTGTTTTGTGATACAATCCAATATGGCCACCAGGCGGCCATTTTATCAAGATTTTTTCATGTACAGCACTATAACTCAGACATATCTCAACCGATTATATTCAAAGTTGGTACAAGGACATTGACCAATGTCATACATATGCATGTGGATTTGTTTTGTGATACGATCCAATATGGCCACCGTGTGGCCATTTTTTTACGATTTTCCATGTCCTGAACCCATAACTCAGACATGTATCAAACAAATTTATTCAAAGTTGGTACAAGGACATTGACTTATAGTATACATATGTACTTCGATTTGTTTCTCGATATGGTCCAATATGGCCACATGGTGGCAATTTTGTTATGTTTTTGTTCATGACGAGAGCCATAACTCTGGCATGTCTCAACTGATTTTATTCAAAGTTTGTACCTGGACATTTACTTATGTCATACATATACGTGTTGATTTTTTAAACAGTAAGATCAAATATCGTTGTGTGGCGGCGATTTTGTTACGATTTTCTCATGTACTGAGCCATAACTCAGGCATATTTCCACCAGTATCATTCAAAGTTGGTATAAGGACATTTACCTATTTCATACAATGCCTGTCTATTTGTTTCACGTCATGTAGCAGTATCATGTCAATTATTGAAGTTTCATAATTAGGCTGATATGTCAAGAAATACTGCATTAAATTTCATGAAACTTTGTACAGATGTTAAGCTCACATTGCTTTTACAGTGAAAAAGACATTTATCAGTGTCATTTTCATTAATTTGTAATTGCATATGTAATGAACTTTCCTAATTAGAGTGATATATCCACAAACAACGTCAAATTTGATGAAACTTGATACAGATGTTGATCTCATAGTGTTGTAAATACTGCCTTAAACTTTATGAAATATGGTACCTGTGATAATCTATTAGTGTTAGGATAGTATGAAAAAATGTTTTGCAACATCCTGTCAACTAGTTCCCAATTGACTCATTTAATGACCTTTAGGATAGTGGCCTACATTGGTTTTTATATTTTCATAACCATGGAACTCATTCTTGGACATTGAGTGCCATCTGTATCAAAGTATTTTTATCACAGACCTAATGAAGAGGACTCTATCCTCTCTGAGGACCTGTAATCAAAGTACCCATTAACAAGTGGGGACTGTGTCATCAACGATGACTTGTTTTGGCTTATTTTTGGTTTTTTTAATGTTGACTACAGTTTCTTATTCTGCTCCCAATAGCATGTTAGGTACACAGTATTCTTCTCTATGTCAACTCAAACTGTACTCATGCAGACTGTATTATTTACCTTTGATGTGTGAATTCTGGTCTTGACTAGAATTGAAATGTAAACAATGACAGTGTGTTAAGACACTTGACAAACTGATTGTTTCGTACTTCAACATGCTTTAGGGAGTTGAACAAGAATTTGCAAGAAAGAAAAAATTGAAAAAATTAATGTTACAGATACTGGTTGTTTGAGAGAAATATAAGAAGAATACAAAATCTGTCTTTGAAAAGCGTAGATATTTATAAAGGATTGTTAGGATTGAAAAAAGTTTCCTATTGGAATTGTTGAATCTTGAAGGATTGCAAATGGCTTTATTTTTTATTTCTAGGAGGGTTAAACTGTTGCCACAGCTGAAATGAAAAGCAGAGATAAGGAAACAGCCATTTTCAAATTTATTTACCCTTGAACCCTCTTGCCGCCATGGTGTGATCCAACCCCATTGTTATCAATGCTGATTTTGGAACTGTTTATAGGGAATGGGGGTGAAAGATTAAATAAAATCCTCCCAAAATTTATGATTCATTATCTTCATGTTGAAAAAATAATTTCCACGCTGGGCCATTTAACAGCTACCCTACATTGCAATTGTGGCGGAGTCTGTTTCATGTTTCAGCATGTATAGTGTAGCAGTTGTTGTGGCATCTGAGCTATGTCATTGATTACATGTGTTTATGTCATTGAATGCATGTGTTTATATAATTTCATTTCAGTGGCCATGCAGCCTATGGAAGTGCAGTCACCTTTGAAGATGGTCGAGTTGGAGGTAAAGTAGTTCCGTATTGTAGCTACCCATAATGCATTGCCCTCACTTCAAAGATAATGTTTCAAAGTTTGTGAGACACATATGAATATTCTTGATATACTGTAGTTTGTGATGGCCAAAGTTTTACTGATGGATGTGTTTGGTCTGGGATTGTCAGTGTATAGTGGTCTGCTGCTTTTCTGGTCTATACAGTGCAAGATGCGAGGCGCATGAATATTCCAAATTGATAAAGAATCATTTGCATAAAATTTCAATACCAACACAATGCTCAAAAATATAATTTGCATAATCGAATATTAATATACCCCACATTTTGCACTAAGAGTTCTGATCTGGTGGAAGTCAGTTAACAATACCATCATTGCAATTTATTTAGATCACAGTGGACAATTATTTAGGCAACTTAACACTAGGTTATGTTGGAAGGTTGCTTTAAATTGTACTTGACCCCTCATGCCAGTCAACTGGTTTTACAGCACGGATAGCTGTCATGCACCCTCAGAATGGTACAAAAATTATATTTAGATCTACTACTTTTCACTCACAAAATTTAAAAAATGGATTGTAATGCCCTCTGAGAGTCATACAGTAAGAATTTTTTGTTTCAGCGCAAATACATCTTTCAAGAGTACATGATTCAAATCATTTTTTAATAAACCTTTTGCTTTTTCCTTTCCAGCTACTTATTTCATGACGTACCACACAACTTTGAAGACCTCGTCAGATTTTATAGAAAGTTTGAAACATGCTAGAAACATAAGTGCCAATATAACATCAATGCTGGCTGTTGACTATCCAGGTTTTGAAGTTTATCCATACAGGTAAGAGATGGATTCAAGTCTAAATTCTAAGTTCTGTATTCAGAAGATTGATTTCACTGAAAAAACTGAGAATAGAAGCATAGCAATTTTTGGTGGATAAGAAGAGCTCAGAGACACAAATGGACCTGATAGCCATATTCACAGGACATGACCATTTTGAAGGCTGTGTTGGGCAATGTGGAAACCATCACTCATAATCTTACTGTGTGATTTCCATTCCAAGGAGAAGTTTTTTCATTCAGTCTGGTGCAGAGATTCTTATGTGAGATATTCTTAAACTTCTTTCTAAAAATATATTACAGTTGTTTAGCAATTTGCAATATTGATTTGCAATCTGGATATAAATTTGCTATCTGTTCTTGGATGAAGTCTCGTCTTTTGTGCTAGAAAGGACATAGATGTGTAAGAGTCTTTTATGTAAAGCTATTGTTGTAAAGAAATACTTCAAAATATTTCTGACCAGAGAAATTCTGAGATAAATACGGCAACTTTGAACTACCCTTCTGCTTGGAATTTGTATAAATTAAAAAACAAACACACCATGAGTTATGTAATTAAGTTTAGTATTCATTTGAAATAATTTTGATTTATTTCAGTGTTTTCTACGTGTACTATGAGCAGTACTTATCAATCAAAGATGACGCCTTGTTCAATCTTGGCATTTCACTGGCAGCCATCTTTTTAGTAACCTTCACTTTGCTTGGACTGGCTTTCTACTCAGCCCTGATAATTTGCATAACAATAATTATGATATTGGTGAATATCATGGCAGTAATGTATCTGTGGAATATCTCTTTGAATGCAGTGTCATTGGTCAATCTTGTCATGGTAAGTCCAACACATCAAATGTACATCATTGTTTATTTGTATCTGATATTGTGATAAGTAATATCGTCAGCCTTTTGGACTGTTTGCAATGGAATGAGTGTGAATGGACCACTGAACATACAAAAATTATATGCAGCAACAACATGCATAGAAATACATGTATTTCCATGTACGTTTGTCCCTGTGGGTTTTTGCCTGTACCATTATCATGTGATAGGGTGTAGTTGGCCCAACACCGTACAACCATTGTATTCTTGGGTAGAACCATTAGCAAGCATGGCTATGAAATAAAGGAACTTGCTTGTCATTGCTGTTGTCAGTTCTGAAACCATAGTGTGAAAACAGAATTGCATAGTTTTGAAAGCATTACATCATTTGATAACAGTGATCACATCAGCTGACTTCCTCATGAGACACTTAGAGTATTGCCAGACTAGTTATGTCTGCATGTTTTCTTTGCTGTATGTATTCACATGTTCAACCAGACACTCTTGATAGGCGACTTTGACTCATAGAATGGAGAACTGCCTTCACAAATTTACTTCTCATGCATACAAATCATCTTTAAGGATTATAATAAGTCTCTTCTGCTGTGATATTGACATGTAGAAATACTAAGGAATGTTCTAATTTCAGTGTGAATTTTTTGTATCAAGAACATTAACATACATGTATACCTGTGTGCATGTACTTTGTGTAGGGACAGAGATACAGCCATTGCAATGCATCATATCTATTTGTACATTTTTCCAGGCTATTGGTATATCTGTTGAGTTCTGTTCTCACATAGTGAGAGCCTTTGCTGTCAATACAAGTCTAACAAGAAAGAAGAGGGCAGAGTTTGCTCTGGGTCACATGGGAAGCTCAGTAAGTCATCAAGTTTGTAAAATCTATAGAGGCTTAGAAGCTGTACTCTGCTACCGTTGTGTGTGCATCTCTGGTGTGTGTAGAACACCAGATCCCTGTGATAACTTGAAATTGTTCTCAGGCAAATGTCATATTGCTTTCAAACTTAGCATGTCACGGGAAAACATGACCAAATGATATTATAATGAATTCCTTGACTTTGTATTGAACTTGTTGGAAATATTGATCATAATGGTGCATACTGCTCATCTCAGATATTTCTCAGTTAATTGATGACGTGGTCATACTTTGAACATATGAAATACTTGAAACGAGGCAATATATCTGAAATTCTATCAGAACACATGCACTCAGGATCTCAGCATTGTCAGGGGGAGATACCTGTATAAACCTCTCCAGTCATCGTTGATATTTGTATGTAAACTAGTGAAAGCTTGCATATTTAATGAGCTTTCATAATTTGGCAAGACCTACGAAAACATAGAGTGAATTATCAATGATGTCATTATACAGAACTTCAGGGATAACGTTGACACTGTGAAGGATTTTAATGAGTTTATTTTATCAGCATCATCCTTGGGAGTTGGGTCATAAGTCATGCCATATGTCACAGTCACCAAATTGATTCAATTGTGAAAAGCAGTGAAAGAGTTTAGAAAAGATGACTGATTGGCCTGATGTCTGTGATATTTTATCACAGTAGTAGTGAATAAAAGGATTGACAATTTTTTAAGTTAATTGACCCTCTAAAGATATGTGAACGGGGCTCAGTCAATGCGAAGTAACTTTATTCCGTCAAGGATAAATAAGTTGACCCAAGGAAGATACTTAAACAGGGCCAGTCAATGAGAAGTAAGTTTATTCAATCAAGGCTAAGTAAATTGACCCAGTCAAGAATTTAGTGTACTGACACAACCATACCAAGGCAAGGATAAGTAAACTGATAAATCTATACAGTAAATTATAATTGAAGTGACTTGGTCAAGGAAAAGATGACTGATTCAGTACAGGGATAGTTCAGTAACCCACTCCAGGATAAGTAAAATTACCAAATCAAACTTACCCAGTCAACAATCATTACACCTACCTAGTCAAGAATGAGTATTAAAAGTAGCCCAATCAGATATCAGTAAACTGATCGAGTCAAGGATAATATGGCAACTTAGGATAAGTATAGCAATGTAGTTTTTATCAGTCAAAGATAAGTAGGCTACAATGTCAAAGATGAGTAAATCCAAAGTTGAAAGGTTGAGAGGCACTCATGTTGTTTGTCTGGAAAAATGAATCAGCTGTTCTTATGGCATGGCATAGCTGTGCAATGGTTAGATGATAAGATTATGACAAGGCAATTATACAAGACATCAGAATTGTTATGGATCACATGCAACCAGCAATCTCAGCATGTTGAAATAGTATTGACTATCAGTGATAGAAAATATCAACCATACTTTGAGTAATTCATTTTCTTTCTGTTTAAATTTCCAGGTACTGAGTGGAATAACCTTGACAAAGTTTGTTGGAATCATCGTCCTTGCGTTTGCCAAATCACAGATCTTCAAAGTGTTTTACTTCAGGATGTATCTGTGTATTGTAGTGTTTGGAGCTGCCCATGGCTTGATATTCCTCCCGGTCTTCCTAAGCTATGCTGGTAAGTCGTGTGTAAATTACAAAATACCAAATACATCAAACATTACAACAGTAAATATTATGAACAGTGAGTTTCTAAAGAAGCAAGTGCAGATACAAAATACCTTTCATAGGTTTTCATCCACTTTTTCACTATTATGCATGAATTTATATTCTACAGTTTTGTTAACACAGACTGAAGTCCCAGTTGTTCATCTTCTACATTTTAATTTGATGTAAGAGGGAAATTAGAAACCATCGGTCACCAAACACTCTGTTCTGATTTCCTCTTGCAAACAACTAACACACTTCACTACTGTTACTGTACATATATACACTGCCATGCAGATGCAACAATAATCATGAGTAAGATTTATTGCAACACTCAGTGTTATTGGCATTATACTTCAAATGATGGTGATAATGATGATGATGAAAATGATGATGATGATGATAATGATGATGATGATGATGATGATTACATTGATGATGATGATGATGATGATGATGATGATGATGATGATGATTACTGTAAGGTATTAGTGTTGTAGTCATATTTCAATTATTGTATTTCTTTATCATTTCTCTGAGTTTGAGTGACAGTGCCATCTCATCATTGTGTTGGAAATTTTAAAACTTCTTTTACCTGTGGTGATTGTCGATTGTTTTGTGTTTATGTGTCTTGAGTTGAGCAATGTGAAATAAGTATTGCTTTTTCAATGAGTCAATCAAAATAATCAGACCAACAGATTCTACACCATTGCTTTCTATCACAACCATTATTGACAGCAACTGTCTTTGATGTTGCTATTGGTAAGGTAAAAGACACTGGTTCATTATTGTAAGTGGAAAATGTTGGAATTAAAATTAATTTTTAAACCCATTGTAGGTCCGTCTGTCAACAAGGCAAAGCTGTACAACGAACAATTGCAAGACAAACCAGTGGAAAGGTCATCAATTAATGAGCAATCACCTCTACTTCGACATCGCAATGAATTGCCTACTGGAGAATATTACACGTAATGGTATACACAGAAAATATCAGAAATGGAAACTCAAAAACATCCCACAAAACACTAACAATGCAAAGAAGACTTCAAAAAGACAAAATCATGAAACCAAGTTGATGTTCAGATGTGATCATGAATTGCAGACATCTATGCCTTCAATGCGATACATTGGAATCCAAGCTTTGTGCTGATGCTGATATTTATTGGTTTCATGTGACACTTTATGCCTGATCTTTACAATTTTGTTGCTAGTAGAGATTTTTACACATTTCAATGAACTTTCAAGACATGATGTAAATAAAAATGAAACAAAACCTTGCTGCATTTTGTTTAACATTTAGCCCAACAGAAGTTATGTATCAATTTAGCCTGACATAAGTTTACAATTATTTAGCCCACTAGTAGTTCTGGCAAGTGGCCATTTAGCCAATCAGCAGTCAAGGTATGTAGTTATTTAGCCCAGCATTTGTTGATGTAGCTATTTAGCTGAATGGAAGTTGAGTAGCTATTTAGCCTGATGGAAGTTGAGTAGCTATTTAGCTCAATGGAAGTTGAGTAACTATTTAGCCGGATGGAAGTTGAGTAGCTATTTAGCCGGATGGAAGTTGAGTAGCTTTTTAGCCGGATGGAAGTTGAGTAGCTATTTAGCTTGATTGAAGTTGAGTAGCTATTAAGCTTGGTGGGGGATCTTAGTTGTCTATTGATAACCTCAAGGTGTCACATTTTGAATGTATATAGCTATTTTGTATCAGTCATTGATTTTGATAAAATGCTGCAATTTGAATTGAAACAACCGTGGTACAACACATCTAAATGAGACTCAACATTTCTAGAAAGAGACTTGTAAACAAAGTGGGCAATATTTTTTACAGGGTATCCTAGTTTGAAGAAATTAAGGGGTAGATCAGTTTGATGTTGTTGAAATCAGTATAGACAACAAGATGTTATTGCCAAAATTTGCTTGCTGCATTGTAAATCAAGGAAAGAATCTTTGTTGATTTGCACTTAGAAGAAATCATTGTGTTTATTAACTGAATGGTACAATTTCCAAAGTTGGTTTTGTCAGCATTTCATTTGAAATCAATACTTTTATAATTGTTAACCTTCATCTTGTGCAGCATAGTTGCAAAACCAAATCATGATTTTTAACTTTGTCAGTGTCAAACTACCAACAATGCAATGTGCATGGATTTTGTCTATGCATACATATATATAGAAATGTTTTGAGAGTGTTTGACAAATATCAGGTATTAATATGAACTGCTGGTATACAGCATTTTATTGCAAATTGTTTTGTGTCTTAACTTTCATTAAATATCTTATTTAGCTTGTGAGGGCTGATTTATGAGAGGTATGGACTGCATGGAAAGTGGCTGGAACTGCTTTGTCTTCATTTGTGAAAATTTGAACAATGTATCATGCTGTCTTTGGTGTAACACTTTCGTATAACTCTTTGACTCAACCTAATGTTTATTTTCATGTGTATTTTGGTAATAATGGACAATTCTTTAATGATCAAAGTTTTAAAATTTCTAACCCAGTGTGTATGTCTTAATTCTGTAAATGTTTCTATCGACTCAGACCAATAATTCATGACAATGTCAAGTTGGTTCAAGTTGCAGAAAAGTCACTTGGTTTAATTTTGCGTCAATGTTATCCAAGGATGTGACGTAAATGGTCTCAGCTGTTTCTTGGCAAACTGCCAAATTGGTCATTGTCATCACTGATGAATTATTGTAGTAGCTTGTATTGAGAAAGTCTAGTATTTTCAACACTGCTTTCATAGTTGTTGGTTGGTGTCATGTGTTGTTGAGACTTCTTCCAGCTTTAAATGCTGGAATCTTTCCTATTTCTCCTCTTACTGGTTTACAATATCAAATAACGGTGATATCAGTAACTGAAATTTAAGCATATTGTAGCCGTTCTTGTCTTCAGCATACAGCAAATCACATTAAGAGCCTGTGTGTGTAGGGATGGCTTTACCACCGCTTTGTTGGTATGCATGTGGTTCTGTGTATGTTGACATTTCTTTGTTAATGTTGTCTGTTCACAAGCACCCAAAACTCTAGAACATGATTTATGATCTGTAGATGCGATGTTTTAGTTGATGCCAGTATCCAGTATATTTCATGCATACCGAATACTGGATATATATGTATTTTATTCATATTACTGGTTTTTCTGTGTGATATCAATGCAATCCTGTATTTGGACAACAAAAACGATACCAGGGTTTCCA
>LD352316.1:48066-61784 GCA_001465055.1 Ptychodera flava | reverse complement strand
TTGTTTGGTCAAAATGCAATGCTGTATCACTTAGAACTAATTTTTAAGGCAGTAAGGTAGTATAGGCAACAAAACTGAAAGTTTTCACCTTTTACTCATGTTTTGCCCAAGGAAACTTTTGAACCATTGTCATTCATAACCAAACTGAAAGTTTTCACCTTTTACTCATGTTTTGCCCAAGGAAACTTTTGAACCATTGTCATTCATAACCAAACTGAAAGTTTTCACCTTTTACTCATGTTTTGCTCAAGGAAACTTTTGAACCACTGTCATTCATAACCAATAAAAATAACCATACCCAGTTAAAAATCTGGGGTTGCCATGCAAATATTGGATTAGAGAAACAAAATATGTACATGATTGGCCTTACTTTTGTGAATTAAGAGTTTTGGTGTTTTTAGTTTACACATTTACATTTTTACCATCTTCAGTTTTAGTTCTTTTTAAAACTTTGTGGTAAATGATTTTCCGTGAGAGTGAAGACTGATTTGTCCTGTCAAGTTGATCTCTTAAATCGTTACTTTATAGAATGTGTGAGTTGTATCTTCTTAGTGTACTCAGTTTCAGAGGTCAAAGGTCATCTGTGGTCATGCATTTATGTAATCAGATACTTTTCCATATAAATATCTGCTTTATCGCACAATTGTAATTTCCAGTTGTATTCATAGTTGTTGTCATTAGTGTCAAGCTATACATTTCTGCTAGCTTAAAGGAAAACACAGATGTACCTCAGTTTTGAACTCCCCAAAGAAAATGTCTGCTTTTTTCATTTTGCAATATTTTTTGGGAGTTTTAATTTTTCAATTTTGTAGAAGAATTGTGTGATAAATAAAATGTGTCATGATTCATACTCAGAAGTTTGGATGTTTTTATACCAATAGACCAGGGTAAGTAAATTATGTCTTTTGTGCATCCATACACAGGTTTTTGTATTTTTTGGGGAAAAAACCAAACAGTTCTTGCAGAATTTTCCATTATTGATTACATTGTGTCACAAAATGATTATTTGAAATTGATTACTTTTATGTTGTGACATAAAACTTCCAGTGAAGTGGTAATATTACAACCATTGAACCAAATAGTGCTGTAAAATTGTACCCTCTAGAAGCATTTAGTTACAGGAATGAGCTGGATGTATGAGAAATCTGCTAAATACTAAATAGAGGCATATTGATTCTAAATGCAATTTATTGTGTTTTTCAGTAACTTATTCCCCAGCTGTTCAGAATTTTCAGTAGATGCAAAACAAAGAATTTACTTACTCCAGCCCTAGCATGGTTTATCACCAATATGCTGACTTGATGTGAACCATGACATAACCACAGGTGTGATTTCATTGATCATGGCTTCATATAATTTATAATTTCATATAATTTATAATTTTCATATAATTTATAATTTCATACCTGGAAACTTTCCCAATGAAAGTTTCAACCATTCTCTTACCAAATAAACAATTTAAAATTTGGGGTCAAACAAGTGACCTATCATTTTGCAATATTTGAAATTCAAAATGGCTGCCTGTTCCATGGGAAAAATTAAATTTTTGATTTTCGAAAAAATAAGACTGTAAAAGTTTTTCTTTTTGCAAGAGCTTTAAAATGAGCCCCAAAAAGTAGATCAGAAAAGAATTGTAAAAATTTGAGTCCAACTGTCTGTCCCCGAGGTCTACCTTAACAACAAAGTGTCACTAGGAGGAAGGACAACAGGAACATTTCACATCTTCATCTCAAGTAAAACAAGCATCGCTGCAGGTCAGAAAACTGAAACCCAGATACTACATTTCTTACAGATTATCTTCATCAGTAACGAAAGCACTTGGCAATTCAGTGAACACATCTGCAGAAAGGTTCTATCGACATTGAAAAGAGTGTATAAAGGCCCCAACAAACTATACACAGTGTGGATTGACATAGGGTTAAACTTTTGAGTGTTGTAATTTTTCCTACCAAAAGTATTATGCAACATTTTACCAATTTTAATGGGTTTTTTTGATAATTTAGGACCACTCGCCAGCTTAATTTTCCCTTCTATTGGAGCAAAAGTTGTTTGTAAAACACACACACACACACAAACGTCTCAAGTGCTGGATAACTTAAGGTCCATTAGGGTCATCTAACTAACGAGTTCAATGGAGTAGAACAGTGTCACGCATGCCCAGTGGTTGGCTGTTTTTGATCCAAACTATTAAAGTTCGGGAAAGTATGAAGCTGGTACTCGACTGTTTCGTGGCTAAATGTCTTTTTATTATAATATAACATTGTAAGTTTTTGATTGGATTAAAGTGTACCTTTGTGTGGATGTTTTTCTTCAAAATGTTGACAGACTTAGGCTGCATTCACAAAAAAAGTGGGGGGGGGGACTCGAAAAGTTTGGGGGCAGAAGAGGGAGGACTTGAAAGTTTTGCTCTGTCTATTTGAGGGGGGGGCTGAAAATTTTTTGGTTTCCTTTAAGTTTTTACATTTTCCGATTCCAAGGTTTGAAAGCTTGAGCAAAAGTTTGAGTCTTTTATTGTGGCGCATACTACCTTAAAGTTTACCTGCCTCTTTAGGCTTCTTACCCAATAATTGACCTGCTGGGTGGCTGTATGTTGAGAAAAGATCGATTCCATGCTTGAAGTACGGCTTGACCTTCAAAGCGAGTTTATTTCTTTGAAATTCAAAATAAAAAACGTGAAAATTCGGCCGATTTTGGCAACTTTGACCGCTCCGGAGGATTTTTTTCTTGGCAGGGTGCACAAAAACGCTCCGACACGGCCGAGAACTCGACTCGGCTACCTCGACAGGACACCATTATCTGAAGCTATCTCCTAACCTGAATTTGCACATCCCAAGACAAAAAAGTGGGTTTTTCCAAGTATCTTTCACATCTTAATGTAAACTTCAACAAGCATGGCTGCATGTTGGAAAACTCAAACTCCATTGTTTAAATACTACACTTAGGAATATGTAAATTGGAATGGTTTTGCATCATAAATAACTACTTTGTTATAACATGAGACAACTCCATATGAAATGTTACACTAAAAATTATATAATTTTATTTGCAACTTTAGGTGCTCGCATCTGATTCATTGAGCGATGCAAAATTTTCTGACGCTTACTCCTCACCTCACTGTACACATCTAAGTATGAAAGGTTTTTATCATGTATCTTTCACATATGATGAAGTTAAAGAAGAATTGGCTGCATGTCGGAAAACTCAAAGTCAGGTAGTGATTTCCTTACAGACAATGGATAACTAAAGTATTCCGCATGACATTGAACTAACTAGTCTCCACATACTTTCCTCCGGCATTGAATAATATATTTGAAGCTAAAACCGATTTCTCATGAACCTTTCAAATCTGAAGCTCAAGTTAGGCAAGCATTGCCCAGCATAGAAAACTCGAAGTCAGGTACTACTTTCTTTACGGACTATCTTCGTGGGTAAGCAAAGCACTCTTCATGACAGTCAACTAACTCATCTCCACAAAAGATCCACCGACATCGGAAAAAGTTCAGACCGGCAACAAAAACAAAGCAACAAAACCTACCAATCTTACTTTTCTGACTGGATTAAAACTTGCATACATGTGGATGCTTTTCATGTAAAATTTGAGCTGATAGGTTATTGGATGTCGAAAAAAGGCCAATTATATGATTGAATATAAGCGAATCTTCAAATCAACTTATGTACTTCAATTTCGAGAGAAGAAACGGGAAAATTTGTCCATTTTGGGAACTTTTGTCCGCTTCGGCGGATATTTTTTTGCCTGGAGGTACCCCGAAAACGCCCTCACACGGTTATATACTCGCCTCTGCTTAAATATAATGAAACCTATTTTTAAACCTTTTGGGTTAAAATATGTCTATAATGGGATCGTTTTGCATTAGCTTTGAGCTTGAGATGTGGATGATTCGTGGAAAAACAGTTTCCTGCCTGATGGATTTTTAGTGGACGACGAGTGAGCGTGGAAAAAGTGACCTTTTCCTGGGAGGAGACTCAAGGACCCGGTCGTGTGCGGGCCCTCCAATTAGATGTGGACCTTAAACTGCCACCGGAGCGCAAGAGCGATCTTATACGGCTGTCTCTTTCTGTCTTCTTCCGGGAAATCCTAATAAATAAACTTGTTTTGCAGACCTAGCTTACAAACAATCATACAAGTTATCTTTTCCGACGATACAGCCGTCTAGCGGGTCATCTTTTCGACGAAAACCTCCACAGGTTGGCAGACTTTAATCCATAAAAGACTAATAGGGCGACATTAATTTTGAAAAAAAAAACACACAAAAACAGTAGTAGCCATGCATCTATCGAAAAAAGTTTTATGTTTTCACGAAATCAGTCGGCAAGTCATGACATGACTGAAAATGTTATACTCCAGTGAACTTGTAAGGTCGGTGACCCGGGTTGACCCCATGTCAACCCAACGCGGACACAATTGTTGCAGTACAGTAGTGGTCTTATTAGTCATGATGCTTTACATCATTGTCAATATTTTCATGTCAATTATCCAAGTCATTTGTTAGATCATGGCATGATTTTTGAGTTGTGTAGGAAAACTTTTTACCAATATTCTGAATGACAGACTTAACAGTTTTATACAAAGTAAATATTTGCTCAGTTGCGAACTAATCGGTTTTCAAAAACGACGTACGACCACAGTTTCGTTTTAAAGTCTTTGATTAATCATTACAAGCATCAAGGTAGCTCCAAGCATTTGTTTACATGCTTTGTAGGTTTTTTTGTAAATTTTCAAACTAGGCTTTAATTGAAGGTTTCTGAATATTGTACAGTGCATGTATGATAATGTCAAGCCATGTATTAAATTATCAGCTGCCTACACCATTTGATGTCACGTGCACTCACATGTTGGTACCAGGCAAGGTTGTAATCTCAGTCACACTTTATTTAATTTATTTTTAAAAGATTTGCTAACTTTGCTTCATAACAAATGTATTGATGCTTCTGTTTTGCTTGATAGAAAACTGCCAATTCTTAAGTTTGCAGATGATATTGTGTTACTATCAACCTCACAGCTGGTTTGCAGCACTCACTCAGGTTGCTTGAATCCTTTTGTAATAAGTGGCGTTATCAATAAGTCTCAAGAATACAAAGATTATGATCTTCAATGCAAACTTTAATCTGCATAAATATAATGTCTACATTTACGGTAAGAGACTAGATATTGTTTCCTCTTATACATCTTATACATACCTAGGTATCACTTAAAAAACAAGGCTTTCTCTAAAAAAACAAAGCATTGCGTTCTCTATTTGCTTTTATAAAAACCTTTAACTCTCAAAATGGGACACCAGTGATGGTACAGAACTGCGTCTTTTTGACTGTCTTGTCAAACCAGTGTTATTGTATGGATCAGAGGTTTGGGGGAGTTAAGCTTACTTGTTTAGAAAAGCAAATTTAAAAAGGTTTAGTGATTACTTTCTGAAACCTAATGGTTAATTTGAGATTGTTCAGATGAAGGCATGCGGACACATTCTTGGTGTCAATAAAAGTGCATGCATCCATGCATGTTTGGTGGAACTTGGCGTCTTCCACTTCTACTGTGTATTATCGTTAATGTGATAAAATATTGAGGAAGTTTAGAAAGCCTTAAAAATAATGGTCTCCTAGCTGCAGCATTTGAAATTGAAAACAAACTGCATGTTCAAACCATCAAAAGGCCTGCTATTGTAAAATAGCGTAGTGTAGAGGTATTTCATGATTGCATATCCGTACCGCCAAACTCAAAAAGTAGGACGGGAACCCGCTTTTTCTGTTTGTTTTTATTTTCATAATTAATCAGAGTAGAAGTTAAGTAAAAATCAGATTAATAATGTAACTTTTCGATTTTGAGCAGACTTTCTTTCCGCCTAAACCGTACTTGAGTCCAATACGGCTTCTTATACACCGCGAATGAAGTCTGTATTATGGTAGGTTTAGTGAACACAGCAACTCATTGAGCGAAGCTAAGACGAACTGAAACAGAGAACATATTGAGTTGAGATAACAGATAACAAACAAACAGCATTTAAAATTCCAAGATGGCGTACCCAGGTTACGGCGCTCCGGTAAGAAATTATGCTAGAAGTTTGGCTTATTAATCACTAACTTGGCCACCAAAGAATGTTCTGTGATATTTTATCGTTGTTGAGTAATCGTCGGTTGTGATTCTGTGAAAAATCAACGCCTGAACGCCCTTTTTTGATGTTTTTGAGCAATATCTCGTCGATCAGAAAGTGATAACCTTTTGCCACTCGACTTTGACAAAAGTATGCCCGTTTCCTGGTTAATTAATTAACCACGCATGTAGAGTAGTCGTGATTTAACCGATGACGTGCCCGTCATGTTGAGTGTCGTCTTCTATCTCTAGTTGAAATGGTCACAATGTGTTCTATACTACTTTGTCCCACACAAAAACTATTACAATAAAAGTTGTCGAAATCGAATGGTTTTGTTGTTATCAAGCAGGGAGGCTATCCAGGCCAACAACAACCCTACGGACAGCCTACAGGTTACGGTACACAACAACCAGGTGGTTACGCTCAACCAGGATATGCACCTCAGCAGCCTGGCTACGGTGCACCCGGTGGCTATCCTCCGCCACAGCAACCTGGCTACCCAGGATATGGACCACCACCTGGTCAACAAGGCAAGTACGGTTATCAGAACCATAGATCCTCAACTGTCTACATCATGTTTTAACACAATAAGGCTGTTTGCAAACTTTGCAAATCTATCTGAAGGAGGCGGCATGGAACTTGAAGAAAATTTAGGGAATGTACAGTGAATGGAGACTTGGAATAAAAAAATAATGTGCATAATTGTAAGTTATAACGCACCAGTGTTGAACAAAAAACTCACACAAATTCCAGTTGTCTTTCAGATTGTACAGTGTTAGCCATGGTTTTGTGGAGGGACCATGTGTTAGCATATACATGTACTTATAAAGATTAGCACTAGTAACACAAAACTGTTCATCTATTGGTAATCCTAATTGTGACTCAAAGAATCAGAAAATCAAGGATGACTCTACTGTTATCATCAAATTCACTAAGTTTAAAGTCAATTATGTTGCCCTATCAGGGCTTCCATTACTGTCCTCTATAGCAGTGTTTGTATCTTTAACAGGGCCTGAAAACTACGCTGGTCCGAGGTCCCGGACCAATGATTTTTTATCCGGGACCAGTATAAAATTACCCCTTAAAAGTCCGCAGACCAGTACAAACAGAAGCCAATTTATTTCACAAGGGAGTTTCCGGTGTTTTTCCCAGGTTGTGTTCTAGTGTCTTTTGACGCAAAATTAGTATTTTGCAGTAAATTTTTCTGGAAGGAGTTTCATGACTTTCGTCCGTAGCAAGCAAGCTTCAGAATTTCGAAGGTCACCATGCTGAATTCCTTATATAGTCAAGACTGCCTAGCTCGATTGTAGTTGACCTGAACAAGAACCGCCTAGCTTGTCAAAACAGCGTTATGGCAATTTGCTATTGCTATCAAATGAAAAAGAAGCTCCTCTCAGATAATTGGTGTTTTCAGCCTATTTTTTGCAATTTAAATGGAAAAGATTCAACCGCTGGACAATTATAAAAATGAAGTGAACTTTATAGCAATAGTAAAAAAAACTATATTAAGTGTGTGTACAAGAACTTGAGAAATCTACCAGGTAAATGTTTATGCAATGTGTCTGTATTACAAAGATTGAGTTTTTTTGCTGTATGTAAATCCCAAGCAAATCTGATAGAAATGCATGAGTACGAGAAAATGAATCATTCTCGTATTGTTATGCAAATTTTTTAGGACCAGTGGATTTTACCTTTGGACCAGTGAAAAGAAACAGGTCACTGGTCCTGGGACCAGTGGGAAAAAAGGGAAATTTTCAGGCCCTGCTTAAAATGAAACAGGTCCTCTTGTCACATGCTGTGTTTTAACAAGGAATAAAAAACACCTCATGAAATGACAATTTTTTTTTAAATCACCAGATCCACCAAGTAATGTTTTTCTAGGCCTAAACTGTTGGGTTCAATAAAACTTTGGTGATTTTACCTGTTGACAATAAGTTGCTTGTTAGACAATTCGTAGAAATGGTATGCAAAAGGGGATATTTTGTGAAGTATGACAAATGTTTGATGCAGATCAAGTTGGATGGAAGTTTTATTTATTTACATATATTTCTTATTTATTTATGTATTTATTCATTGATTGGGAAAGCCTACGGGATCTAGTCCCATTTACAGGTTCCACAAAATAAACTCAAAACGCAAAACTACAATTACAGATAAATAGAGTCACAGAACAAGTCACATAGGGAGGTATATTTTCTTTGGAGATTACATCGATGCAAAGAATGCAAACATATGTTTATCTCATTTTTTGATTTTACAAAGATTGGCAATATAGAAACCTCCTCCTTCTGTTTGACTCAGAGAGTTGTAAGTTATGAAGACACTGGCCAAGTTGTATTTTGGTCTGATATACTCAAAATTGATGTCTTTCAATTCACAACTTGTAATGCTGAAAAAAAAGAAAAATCATTGAAAGCACTTCAATCATTGATCTTGACCTCTTTGTGGAAATGTTTGAATTTTCACAGGCTAAAAATTGTCATAGATATTCAAAGAAGTGCACAGCTGATGCTGGACTTATCAGTATCCAGGTTGCCAATTCAGGGTTCTGGTTTTGGCCGACCACTGACCAGGGTGGTGAGATCCTTGCTATAGTAACACCTCCCTATCTTATCAGTGGCAAATGAATACACCAAGTTCTATGAAATGCATAACGTTTTCATCATTACAAGGTCTCTACATCACCATTATTTGATTTCAACAGGCTGTCCACCTGGTGTTGATCCCAGCATCTGGCAATGGTTCTGTTCTGTTGATTCTGATAAATCTGGTAAAATAACATCCCAGGAATTGCAACAAGCCCTCACCAATAATGACTGGAGCCATTTTAACCCGGAGACATGTCGTCTCATGATTGGTATGTGACAATATTATGTATTGTAGTTCTTATCATGCCTATTTTAAGTTCATCAATGATGATATCTTACAAAATATATGAGTAGAATGGTTTACAGAAGAATTTGATATAGTTCTACAGTGTTTCCTCTGGCTAATTTTTTCTGTTAGCCATACTGGCTAATTAGCATCAAAACTGATTAGCCACCACTTTGCAACAAAAATGTTTCAGTATGAGCGTGACCCACAGAGTTTTCCCCAGGAAAAAAAAATCATATAGTGGCTAATTTGCATAACAATACATGCAATCGTTATGGTAATGATTTTAATGCTTTTTAATGCTCTGGGGAGAACACTGGTAAATTTCAAAGAAAACAACATACACATGTACACACACATATTTTTAACACAGTCATGTGAACAACTTTTTATTTCTCGTTCGTCAAGATACTGTATCAACACATCGTTGAACACTGTCCCCACACTGACAGATCAAGATACTTTCTTGGACAGATCTAGAGCCAGTGATTCACTTTCACAATCCATTATCTCTCTAAAAGCATTCAGCTTTTCCACAAGTCCTTCTCTGAAAGGAATACTTGATGATTCATGTTCATTTAGTTTACAAAGTACACCAGAACAAAATATTCTTCTGTCTTTCATATTTGACCAAACAGTGAAAGTTCAAAGACTGTTTTAAAAGTCAAATTGCTCTATATCAGGGCCTACAATTGCAATCCTCATTAATCTGTCGACATTTTTTGCTTGGGGGCTTTACAGTTTACTCGCCAGTCTGTGCCCTGCAGTGCGTTCATGTTTGGTGAAGTTGTCTTTTTTTAAAAACTTCATATGACCGACCAGATGTCAAAATATTGTTCTGCCCTGCTGATTGGCACACTTTACAGAAAAACATTTCTCAAAAATCAACTAAGGGAATTCGACAAACCATTCCTCCTGTAATTTACGTTTCTTCTCAACACTGCCCTTGGGGCCTTGGTCACGTTTTCTAGCGTTTCTTGCCGTTTTCACTTGTACAGGCAGTGGAGCTCGCCAGCTCGCCAGTGACTGAGTTTTTACCGTTAGTGATTCAGGGTCTCTGGCTATCGGGTTGCATTCTGCTGGCCCTATTGAACTTTGATCAGTGTCGGCTGCTTTTCTGTATGTAAGAGGTCATTATGTAAAGTAAGCGACCCGTCACAATGCACCATGCGTGCTATTCAAATCAATCATGGCCGGTCATTAAAAACGTTTCAGCGACGTTCAGCTTAAACCCCCTAGATTATTGTTTAAAAGTCAACAGAGCGTGCGCAATACCACCCATTTTTAAACCCCTTAAGCCAAGAGGGAAAACAGTGGCAATGACTCAACACTTCCGCATTAGGAATTTGGATTCGCCAGGCTGGCGAACTGGCCTTCAAAAATATTCGCCAAATGGACATTCCATTCGCCAATTGCCTAATTGGCGAACGGCAGCGGAAACACTGTTCTATGTACATCTGTGTTCTTACTGGTACTGATATCTTGAACCTTTCAACTCAACTAATTTGATGCTAATCAGGATTTTCATTTAGTTTTGAAAACTGCAGATGAAGTTATTAAGGAAGACTGTGCCTGGAAATTAAAGAGATTCAGACTTATGCTCAAACTTTCTATATCGCAACTTTTAAATCATTTCTCTTTCAAAAACAATATTAAGACAGATTACTGTGCAAAATTTGGAACTAGAGAAACAAAATTAACTAATATTTACTGAACTTTAAAGTCAACATGACCATCATCACTGTGTTAACTCTATGAGGAAAAAAAAATTTCTTTTCATTTTTATAAAAGTAAGCCAATAAAACTTTAAATTACCCCATGATATTTAAAAGGAATCCTGACAAATGCAGTGTTCTCCCCAGGCCGTTTAACAGGATCGGCCCCGATCCTTTATTTTTTTCGCCCGATCCTTTATTTTTTCGCCCGATCCTTTATTTTTTCAAGCCGATCCTGTTTCATGTCCGCCAATTCTCTTTCAATGTGGCTGAAGACCTATTGTTTCTCGGCGGCGATTTTGTGTGAAACGAGTTCAAGTGTGAAACGGTTCTAATGTGGCGATAACACGACGTGCCAGATGATTAAAAGGTTTATTCCATCGCCAAAATGTGTGAAATGGTTAGACTGTTCTCCTCTCATGTCGATGCTTTAGGTGTTTTACACACAATGATTCAGGGTTATCGGGTGCAAAGCACCCAAAGTCGCGCTTGTCTGTGAGGAGAATTAATGGGGCGGCCGTAGTGCAAAAGAACATCGGTTAAGACGGATGAAACTTAAATTCAAAAAGCGTGATGAAATGTGTTACGCTGCCGATCGTACCGACAACGGCCATTTTATATAACATAACGGACATGGCGTATACTCAACCATGGATGTAAAAAATAAAAATTACATCCATGACTCAACGAAAGGCTCGGTGTCGACGGTGTTGCATCTTTGCCAGCGGGCACTCAGTCAAAGCATCTATACTAGGCAATTGGTTGAACTGCCGTTGCCACCCATGTCTCGCTCTGGTAAGAATCCGAAGGTAAGGAAAAGTGATTTCGATCAGAAGTGGCTGAAATCGTACGATTGGTTGAGAAAAAATTCAGATGCAAAAATGTATGGTACTACCGCGTACGCGTGTTCATATCGTTGCGTGTCCGAGTTAGCCATTTCCAGCTCTGTGTACGTACGTCCACATGACGTTGAAGCCATGTGTGTCACCTCGTGTCACGCATTCGTAACTTGCATGGATTCGTTCGATTGACTTTGAGAAACAATTTCACTTGATCCAGTTTCAAAACCCACGACCCGTTTTACAATATTCAGGGCACCATGAAATGAAATAAAAAGGAACTACATGAGTTAAAATAATCAGTCGTGTGATCATCTGAATACTGTAGCTATGTACGTACGGTTAGGGTATACAGTATAGGTTCAAAGGTCGCGTGTGTTCAAGCGTGCTCCACACACACAATGCATGGCTACGGACGCCGCCGCGCAGTTGTCGAAGTTTCGTACGTTTGTCGAAGTAGAAGTCGATGCAATTTCAAATCTTGATCTTGAAAATACCCAGTATCAATATTTTCGGGCTTCTCTTTATTATGAATTGAGTTTTAAAGTCAACATATTTCTCTGCAGGCATGCTCCTCTGACTAATATTCAGTCCCGTATGAACTTGTCAGTGTAACTGTTTTGCCACAGACGTCCATGGTTTTAGAATAGCAATCTGGCTACAGACAAACATGTACCGGTCGTAACAGAGGATCACATAAAACGTCTGATTTTGAATGTTATTCTAGAGAGAACTGGAAGACTTTGAATGAAAATATGGAAGTGCTTACAGTGCACAAAAGATTTTACTTTTCCTTTTATTGTGGGATTTTTTCTGATGCTATGGAGTGACATGTGTATTGCGTAATTAACACAAAATTTACATAGTTATTGTTATGCAAATTAGCCGACCCTGTTACAGAAATTTCTGGGGAGAACACTGCAAATGGTAAACCAGAAAACAATTGTCAAAGTTTTGGAAGCCAAATGTCTGTCCTCGAGGGGCTTTCTACATGAATATTGCTGTGTACTTGAAACACTCCTAACAAAGAGTATTTGTCCTCAACTATGTGTGTACAGGTATGTTTGATAAAGATCAATCCGGCAAAATTGACATCCATGAATTTTCTGCACTGTGGCATTACATCCAGCAGTGGAGACAGGTGTATCAACAGTACGACAGAGACAATTCAGGAAGAATTGATTCAAATGAACTGCACAGTGGTAAGTACATTATCTTACACTTCATGTATGTTTAGTTCAGTACAAGATCTCTGCCAATCTTACATGGAGTATAAATACTAAAGAAGATGGTGAGTGACACACTGATTAAAGACGTGTAAATACCATAGAATACATTAACAAATTAAATTAAATTTGGTACAATTTCTTTTCAAGTTTAACCCTCTTCCTGCCAAGTCCATATTTCACCATCAGGTCAAGATGGTTAAAGTTAATGAAACATAACATATTCCATATGGTGTATTTTAACATAATACTGTACATTTGAAGGCTGTTGAAAACATAAATACTGTAAACTTGATTTTTTCGGACTAAAGATGCTATAACATACCAAGCCAAGCGGGTGAAAATACGTCATGTTTGGGCTCAATACCGCTTTTTACTGACTTGGCTGATGGGGAAGTAATAGTCTTAATACTGTCTGGCAGGAAAAGCGCTAAAAGCTTTCCTAGGAAATTAGCATATTGCCAACTCTAATGGACGTTTGGTGAAAATAAACTAGGAATTTTTTCATCAGATGGGTTATCATTAATAATATATAGTACCTTGTTCTCGTATCATCATCTAGTAAGCAAATGAACACAAAATGCAATTTATTTTCTGCAAGGCCAACATCTTTAACAAACTTACAATGCATTTTGTATTCTTAGTCGTGGTGTTTTTTGAAATGTTGTCCTTTGTATTCAGCATGTGACTTGAACAGAAAAAATTTGCACAAACAATTTTATGAATATACATTGGATAGTTCACATAGTTGTCAGGCACAAACAATGATATCAATTTACTGTGCAGACTTTGTTATGTGAATTTATAATTTCATAATGACATTCTTACTGATAACAATCATTGTTTAATTTATTTATTTTTATTAGCTCCCATAGCCATATGTATATATGGCAATGGAAGCTATTCTTATAGGCTAGGGAAATGTCTGTATGTATGTATGTCTGTATGTCTGTATGTCTG
>LD352316.1:6162-16200 GCA_001465055.1 Ptychodera flava | reverse complement strand
GTAATCTGAGTTACAAATGAATTGTAATTTACATCAGAGCCCTCGTCAAGAAAGCAACAAATTAATACAAAGTTTCTACAAATATCGTTGAGGGCGATATGACCACAGTACACATGAAAGTTAGTCATACATCATTATCAACCTTGCTCGCAAAACAATCTTGAAAGCTTTACAGATGTCGTTGAGGGCGATATGACCATCGGTACAGATAGAAGATAGTGAAACATTCAAGTTTTGGTACAGTCTTGAAATTTCTCCAAATATCGTTGATGGTGATATGACCACCTAGCACACCTGGAAAATAGTTGCACATCAGTATGGGTATTTAACTATCGACCTTGCTTGCAAAACAGTCTTGAATTTTTTACAGATATCGTTGAGGGCGATATGATCACCTAGTATAACTGGTATACGTGGAAGATTGTTGTACATCAGTATGGGTATTTAACTATAAACTGTGTCGTTGAAGGCGATATGACCATCAGTACAGATGGAAGATAGTTGTACAGTCAACTGTCGACCTTACTTGCAAAACAGTCTTGAAATTTTTACAGATATTGTTGCGGGCGATATGATCACCTAGTATACGTGGAAGATTGTGTTACATCAGTATGGGTATTTAACTATAAACCTTGCCAGCAAAAAAGTCTTGAAATTTTTACAGATATCGTTGCGGGCGATATGATCACCTTGTATACTGGAAGATAGTTGCACATCAGTATGGGTATTTAACTATCGACCTTGCCCGCAAAACGATCTTGAATTTTTTGCAGACATCGTTGAGGGCGATATGATCACCTAGTATACATGGAAGATTGTTGAACATTAGTATGGGTATTTAACTATAAACCGTGTCGTTGAGGGCGATATGACATCAACACAGATGGAAGATAGGTGTACATTCAACTGTCGACCTTACGCGCAAAACAGTCTAAAAATTTCTCCAAATATCATTGAGGGCGATATGACCACCTAGCACACCTGGAAAATAGTTGCACATCAGTTTGGATATTTAACTATCGACCTTGCCAGCAAAGCAGCCTTGAAATTTTTACAGATATCGTTGAGGGCGATATGACCACCCAGCACAACTGTAAGGTCTTCTCTATGCTCTCATTCCAATAAATGAATTACGTTCCACTCCATTCATTCATTAATGATGGATCAGCCAGAGGTGGCAGCTTTGCATAACACAGGACCACGGGGTGGTGTCGGACTTCACCACTTTTGTTCATTCCCTCAATACGTAAAACAAAACAGCAACATTGTTTTTAAACTTGGACGAACCCGTCTGTAGGCTGCTGAAGTGTCTGGCTAGACTGATTATCTACTTCCTAACTTCCCACTTAAAGCTCCGTGGCACCGCCCACGCATTAATTACCGATGCCATGTGTCAAATTCACGTAACGCGAAGACATCAATTTCTCTCTATACTATCGAACCGCGAGAAATTATATATAGTTGAACATCAGTATGGGTATTTAATTATGGACCTTGCTACTCTAACTTCCTCAAAGGTAACTTTTTAGTTCCCATGGACACCGTCCGGGGGTGACTTATAGATTTGGTCATGTCTGTGCGTCCGTCCGTCCGTCCGTCCGTGCGTGCATCCGTCCGTCCGTTCACGCAGATATCTCAGAGACGCCGGGAGCGATTTCTTTCAAACTTGATACAAGGATAGTACCCTACCTCATACAGATGCAAGTCGATTTGTTTCACAATGCGATCAAATTTGGCCGTGTTAGAGGACTTTTTAGTTTACACCGCCATAGACTCCCAAGTATAAGGCTGCTCTCCATAGACTCCCATGTATAAGGCCAAGAAAAAGAAAAATTTAGTTTCTCATCATATTCATATTGCAAAAAGGATGCAGTGACACAGTTTTCAGTCCCTACAGATAAAGTCCAGGGGGCTTATATAGATTGGGTCATGTCCGTCCGTGAGTCCATCCGTGAGTCCATCCGTTCACGCAGATATCTCAGACACTTTGACAAAATGTCACGTGACCTTGGTGACCTTTGACCTCAAATATACACATTTGTCCATAACTCAGTAACCACAAGTGCTAAACCTTTCATATATGGTATGATGGGACACCTTATGACGCCACATATTGTACCTCATTAATTATGCGCATATCTTATTTTGAGCGAGCCAATAGAGCTCTAGAGGTCTGATTTTTGGTATATAGGGATAACTTAGCAATACAATTTTTTGTGACAAAATGTCACGTGACCTCAATGACCTTTGACCTCAAATATACATATTTGTCCATAACTCAGTAACCACAAGTGCTACACTCTTCATATTTGGTATGATGGGACACCTTATGACGCCACATATTGTACCTCATTAATTATGCGCATATCTAATTGTGAGCGAGCCAATAGAGCTAGAGGTCTTATTTTTGGTATATAGGGATAACTTAGCAATACAATTTTTTTGACAAAATGTCACGTGACCTCAATGACCGTTGACCTCAAATATACATATTTGTCCATAACTCAGTAACCACAAGTGCTACACCCTTCATATTTGGTATGATGGGACACCTTATGACGCCACATATTGTACCTCATTAATTATGCACATATCTAATTTTTAGTGAGCCAATATAGCTAGATGTCTGACTTTTGGTATATAGGGATAACTTATCAATACAATTTTTTGACAAAATGTCACGTGACCTCAATGACCTTTGACTTCAAATATACATATTTGTCCATAACTCAGTAACCACAAGTGCTACACCCTTCATATTTGGTATGATGGGACACCTTATGACGCCACATATTGTACCTCATTAATTATGTGCATATCTAATTTTGAGTGAGCCAATAGAGCTAGATGTATGATTTTTGGTATATAGGGATAACTATAGGATAGAAATTTTTTGACAAAATGTCATGTGACCTCGATAATCTTTTACGTAAAATACACGTTTATGTCAATAAATAAGTAACCACAAGTGCTATGGCCTTTATATTTAGTAGGATGGGAGACCTTATGACAAAACATGCTTTACCTCATTAATTATGCAAATATATAATTGTGGGCAAGCCAATATATCTAGAGGTCTGAATTTTGGCATATAGGGATTAATTAGCAATACAATTTTTTTTTCAAAATGTCACGTGACCTTGATGACCTTTGACCTTGTTTATACATATATATGCATAACTCAGTAACCACAAGTTCTTTACGCTTCAATTTTGATAGGATAATAGACCTTAAGATGTCACATCTTGTACCTCATTTATTAAGCGCATATGTATTTCTTGGCTGGCCAATACAGCTAGAGGTCTGATCTTTTTTCCCGATTTAGAACCATAACTTAGACATGCCTCTTGTTTCAAATTGGGAACAATGACATAGACCTATGTGCCCATAGATATGAGCATATACACTCCAGTGATACTTCTTAATGACCACATTTCCCTAGGGTACTATTTTCAATTATTTTGAGCCCTGGTTTTACCCCCATACCTCATCCGGATCCTGCCAAAAGTCCGTGGAACTCAACGAAACTACTCAGTATCGCTAGGGTAATATTTTCAATTATTTTGAGCCCTGGTTTCACCCTCATACCTCATCTGGATCCAACCAAAAGTCCGTGGAACTCAACGAAACTACTCTGTATCGCTAGGGTAATATTTTCAATTACTTTGAGCCATGGTTACTCCCAGGCCAGTGGTTTTTCCGCTCTATATGGCACATTTACTGGAGGAGTGACTGCTGAAGGAGAATACAGTGTACTAATGCTGCAAACTGCCAGGTGAGATTGAAATTTATGACAGTTTTAGTGAGCAATACTGGTCAATTCAAAGCTGTTATGGGCATTTTCAAAATGGCTCTTCCATGGTAATAGTAAACAATACAGCAATATGTTACTATATGGCAGAAAAAGGTAGTGAAATCGGCGATTTTTTTTAAAAATAAATTAAAACTAATAACTAAGTCCAGGGGAGTTTGCAAAACAATGTAAAGATTACAGTACTTAGCTTAGCTAGAATGGCACAAACCCCTTAATTACAGGGAGTTGAGTACAGACAGACAATGAGTGAGGAAATGAGTCCGTCTCTGGCTACAGGCCTGGTGTAGATCTGAACAGTGAACAAAATCAAATTTGAAGATCTGGAATGTTATCTGAAATAGTCTGCTTAATATCTGTACCGTGCTGTATTTATACTGAAAATAAAAGATATCATGAAGTATGGGAAATTAAATTTATTATCTGAAGGCAAGTGGAAACGTAACCAAAGTTTAATGAAGCAAAACTAGACGTGGCAGGGACCAACAACATGTCTGTTCATAAACTAAAAACAGCATCTTATTATATAATTCCAGCCTGAATCACTTTATATTTTTGCCATGCAAGTTTGTTTTTTGATCTCCAATTCATATTACTTTGGATATTAGACCATTCACACTCGGCCACCAACAACATACTTTATAGAAATATTTAGCAACGATGATGGCACTTTTTGTTTTGATGACATTTAATTGATGTGTGGCCCTGAAATGTTGTGATTACAAAAGCTGCATGTACATGTACACTGAAGAAAAAACTGTCTCAGATATGACAGTCCCTCTATAGGTTTAAGATACACTTATTTTATATGATATACATGTACAAACTAGACCACATGGAGATTGCCATCAGAACTGATAGATTGCGCCTAATTTTAGGGTAATATTAACCAAGGGTAAAGACTCAAAAATTTAGATGCGTACTCAAACAATACTCATTGATGAACTTTGCATAAATTAATCCATGTAGCGAGGAAATAAATCATCAGAAATGGTAGAGAGAAACTTTTGTCAGAACTAATGATTTTTCCACCCATTCATTCTCAGGTATCTTGTAAAGTGTGTTGCAAAGGCCACATCTGGTAAGAAATTTACCACATTCCATTGCCTACCTGACAGCCAAACCAGAATCCCAGTGTCCTGCAAAATCTGAAAATGATATACTGAATCTGGAGGTTTTGATGAATGTCTACAGACACAGGGCTTATAGGTGAGGATTTCAAAGCAATGTAGTTCTACTTTGATTGCTTAAGTAATGCATTAACCTGCTGGCAGAGTTCTATGAAAGAACCACCAGCACATTGCTTTGTTTAAGGAAGATGTAATTTCTTATTAATATTCACAATATTATAACAGAATAGTTGATGTTACTGGAAGACCTTAATGCAGCCGAGAAATTTTGTAATTGTCAATATTATCCATGTAAGCCTGGAGTTACGAAGTATGCATCTCACAAATAACCTCTCCGCTTTCTCATCATATTCAGTTTCAACCATTCAGTACAAGGATACAAGTTATGTTCATCACTTTCTTGATAGAAAAACATGTGAACTACACTGTGGCTGTGAAAATCAATGAATGGGAAGCAGGAACCAATGTATGAAGTTTTGGTTGAGTGAACTGATTTAGTTTATATCTTAAATATTACTTTCTGAATTAACATCCTAAATGCAAAATCTACACAGGCTGTCATGAGCAGCAGAATTTTCCTTTGATTTTGAAACATATGAAGTCATGCATTTAGTCTGTTCTTTGTTCAAGGTCGTATATGTACGCATGTCAAACTTGAAAGATTAAACTGTACCTCAAATTTTCCTCAATAAAACTTTCAACCCATCTCTTACCAAATCAAGAATAAAAATTAGGGATCACAGTGCAAAGTTTTGTACCAGAGGAACAAATTACCGATTTTACCAGCACTTGAAATTTTGCCATTTATATGTTAACCCTATGGGGAAAATACATTTTCGGATGTTGAAAATTTGCTTAATCCAAAAGCTTTAAAATGAGTCCCCATAATTGGAAGACAAGAAAAGTGTTGAAAAATCTGAGAGTAATAATGTATCTGTCCCAGAGGCACATTCCACTTTAAAGATCTGCAGAAATTTAGCATCGAGAGGAGAACTACTGGATTGTAGCAACTTCACATACCTCGATCTTAATACATGCAGATGATATATGTAGTATACTTTATCAATTTTCTTACAGGCTCGTCAATGAAGCAGCCAGACAGCTTCATCATGGTATACAGGCTGGTAAGCCACAGCATGAAGCATGGAATGATTCTCATGTGTATCTTATTAAGGCAGCTGATGTAAGTTTTTTGAAGGATTGAATGAAAGCATACAATAATTAGATTTTTTAGAATTTTTTAATGCAGGAGTGATCTGTAATGCAAGCAATACATTATACACTTCCGGTAGGGACAGCAAGAATAAATTAAGAGAACAAAATTCGCATGCATAGTCAAGGGTGTTTGTTCAGTACGATCACCGCATGAGAGTGCTCCCCGGTCAGTCATGAGTATGGTGACAGGGAATGGTGTCACTGCAAAAACTTGCAATTGATCTGGTCTTTTATAAGATTGACTAATTACTAGTGATATCAACCAAAGAATGGTGTAAATTTCCCAGAATAATTTTATGGATTATTCCTATACAGTGAGAGAATGTCATGTTTGCGTTGCAGGTACACTGTCATTTCTACACTGTGATCAACTTTGTACGGTATCTGCAATCAACAGAAATGTCACAGCCTTTAAGAGATGTATTGACCAGACTGTGTCAGCTCTATGCCTTATATGGTATTGAAAACAATGCTGGTGACGTGTTACAGGTATTTATAGTTCAATATTGCCCTACATTGTGGATGAATACATGGACTGGTTTATGTTAACCCTTTGAACCCGACTTGGACAGAAATGTCCGATGACGTCATAGAGTACCAGGGGGTCAGGGTGCAAAGGGTTAACACTTCCACATGTGTTATAGAAAAGTTTGCAAGAAGATGAGCCAGGTGTAAACAACTGATATGCTAATGAACCGAGTAGTTTTTCTGACTCCCACTCTTTTTTGAATAATGTAGGATCGTAGCCAATATTTCCTGTCAAATTCAAAGAGAACACAAACTAGTTTCTTGTATCACTTTTTGAAATTCTGAGGTATTGTCTGTTGAACTGAGATGTTCACTTTTTAGACTACACACTTTTGATCTTTACATCATTACAACTGCACATCTACAAGATATAAGTGTGGATGGTATTGATGGCATAAGGTTGCATATTATTAATTAATTCACCATTTAGTACCCAACAACATATCATCTCTCTGATAGGATGGCTACATGTCTGGGAAGCTGACTTTCATGGTAACAAACCAAGTGGCTGCATTGCTTGCAGTGATTCGTCGCAATGCTGTTGCCTTGGTAGATGCCTTTGATATTCCGGATGAGGTGTTAGGATCCATACTTGGTAGATATGATGGGAATGTCTATGAGAACTTGTATAATTGGGCCAAGGAGTCACCACTCAATCAAACGGAGGTAAGAGAATTAAGGGACACATTTCTTGACAGTTAATATTGCATGTCCACATACATTTTTTCATGGCTTTGTACACCAAATGTCATAGAAATTCAGACCCTTAGAGAAGAACCAGAGGGATCAACTTATCTCTTCATAAACGAAGACAATAATAACAAATAGTTGATGAGGGATGACTGATTTAAGTTTAAAATATTTAGAGGAGTAGAGGAAATGAGAACCCTAGAAGATTGCCAGAGATAGATAATGTTAAAAGAAATGTTATCATTTATTTATTTATCCATTTATTTGTTGATCTATATACCTGTTTCTTTTTATCTTTTTTAACATACTCCAACCAATTGGTACAAGCATATCATATTGAACTTTTTGTTGTAATGCTTACGATATCAACTTCTAATTGTATTTACATTTTTATTTATTACACAGGTACATCATTCCTACTCTAAATATCTGAAGGCATTACTGAAGGCAAATCCTGTGGATGCAAAGTTGTGAAATATCAGAAGAAGATTAACAACACTTTGGCATGGCTTTGAACTTGGCTTTGATTTTATGGGCTACTTGATTACAGAAAATGAGCTCAACATTTGCTATAGAGGGCTTCAACCCTGTAGAAATCTTCTCTATCATTGAAAGTTTAAAAAGTGTAAACATACAGTAACAGGGAAGGGTATGATCATCTGTTAATGTGTGATAAATGTAAGAAGGAGCTTACGATCTGTAACCCTACTTCCCTCATTTCATAGATAAGTAAAAGCATAGATCCTGAAAATTGCTGCTCCTGTAATTACTGAGTCTCTTCTACATTTATTTAATATCAGTTTTTTCGGTCTGTTTTTCCAAACGCCTTTAAATGTGTTATAATGATTCCATTGTACAAAGGACCAGGAAGTATCAATGACTTTGCGAATTATCGTCCTGTTTCTATCTTACCTGCTCTTTCGAAAATACTTGAGAAACATGTTCACATTGCTCTGTATGATTACTTGTCATGTAATAATTTGCTGTTAGATAACCAGTCTGGTTTTAGAAAAAAAACGTCTCGTGCCAAACTGCTTTATTACGCCTTACAGATGATATTTTATATCATATGGATGACGGATACCTAAATGGCGTACTCTTACTTGACCTCTCAAAGGCTTTTGATGTAATCGACCACAGCATTCTTTTGAAGAAATTGTCTGTTTATCGTGTATGTGATGACGCTAACAGTAGGTTCAAATCTTATCTTTCCAATCGTCATTTAATTGTTAGCTACACGGGCGTTATGTCTGTGAGAGCTCTCGTTCAAGCAGGTGTTCCACAAGGCTCCATTTTAGGTCCACTGTTATTCACACTTTTTATTAATGATTTATCATTATCTGTAGATCCTTCTCGTTTACATATGTATGCAGACGATCAAACTTTGCTTGCACGTGGGAAAACCATAGATGATTTAAACAATACCATAAGTAATGATGCTGTACCTATTAAGAGCTGGATTTTTGCAAATTCTATGCCCCTCAATGTTAAGAAAACAAATAGCCTTTTGATTATAACTCCTTATAGGTTAAATCGTTTAAATGATCGTGATGTATCGTTATCTGTAGACATTCATCGATTTTCTATACCATATGTTTCATCTGCAAAGGTCTTAGGTGTAACTCTTGATGAAAGCTTATCTTGGAATGATCATGTAAATAGCATGTACGTACATCGTTGAGCAAAAGAATTGGTCTTTTACACAGGGTACGTTCCTTTATACCCATTGATTATCGTATCGTTTTATACTATGGTTTAATTCAAAGCACATTAGATTATTGTTGCGTAGTATGGGGTAACACGACTGAGAAAAATCTAGAGAAACTTTTCATACTGCTTGTACTTTTTTAATTGCCCTATGATTTTCCTTCTGTTAAATTGTTTTCTGTATTCAATTTTATGTCAGTAAGACAAAGGATGTATTATTTCCTTGCGATTTAAACATTTAATTGTGTGACAGGTAATGCTCCACAATATCTTTCAGATAATGTAATTTTCCGAAGTAGAATGCACCAATATTATACACGTTCTGTAGAAAAATGGATTTTTATATTCCCAAAGCAAATATATGTATGAGTCAAAGAAGTTTTAAATATCGATCATCGCAAGTCTGGAATTCTTTACCCGGTGCATTAAACAGGAACTTCCCCTATAAATGCCGGATTACAGTAATTCTATGCAAATATCAAAAAGCCACGCTACTGATCGGACGTGCCGTGTTTGGTCCAAGAATCGTGTCATTTTACCGTGTTCAAGCTGTTTGATGTCACCAAATGTCGCATATATTGTCTATGAATATACGGCAAATGCAGTCAGGTCGAAAATAAACTTTGAAAATGTCGTAATTTTTGTCAGCGCCGGCATATATTTTCAACAGCGTGTTCCTGAACGAGCATTTGACCCCTATTTGCAAATGTCACGACACTGTCAATCATGAGTATTCAAATTTATCACGTGGTCAGAGCGATGTTTACCCCACTGGCCGAGACAAATATAACGCACCGACTTATCAGAGCAATGCAATTAGATAAAGATTACAAACAACAAATACTAACAAGCATACATACATCCAGGGAAGGAGTCAACGATACACGGTTTTCTCTTTTTGGAGCATGTAGTGGTCCTGAAAAGGACCGTTTGGCATTTGGTCCTGAGAAGGGCCGT
>LD352315.1:49868-70837 GCA_001465055.1 Ptychodera flava | reverse complement strand
CGATTTGAACAAACGTAAGTGAGGTCACCCCAAGTGAACTGCATATAAAATTTCAAAGCAATCGGACTTGCGGTTTCAGAGGAGAAGGCAATTGTTGACGGACGACGACGGACGACGACGACGACGGAAAATCAACCTATTTGATAAGCTCTGCGTTGCTGACAGCGGAGCTAAAAATATAAATGACTGGAATTATTTTACACTTACCCGGTTTCAATTTCCAAATTTTAGCTCCAAGAGAAACTGTTATATCTTCCTTTTTGAAATGCTTATGGCATATCACTGTTGACTTTGTCACTTTAAAGCTGTCTCGCCCATCTTTCCGGCATATCTTGCTGCACCATATATCCTTCATTGGAGGCTTAAGAGGAAACCTAAAATGGTGGATTCCAGTAGGATTACCTTGTCTGTCCCTGGCAGTATTTGCACAACCAAATGCGCAGCACTGCCTTCCTCTGCTGATTCTGGTTTTCTACAAAGATAATAACAGTAAGATTAAGGTAGCTACATACCTTACACACACTTTCAAATTTTTATTTTTTTCTCAGTTATTAGGATGGTCGGTCACGTGACTTTGTGCGTGCGAACGCCGGGCTGCACCATACTTTCACCGTTACCTCACTAAATTTTTGCCTTTGTAGAAGTGAAATCATGCATAGAATTATCAAAATTTATATGAAAATCAACAATTTACTTTCTAAAAATTTATTTTCCCTCTTATTTCATGACGAATATGCAGTCAAAAGGCTGAAAACCCAGCCGTAAAGGGAGCGAGTGGGCGCGAGTACTGCCCTCATGGCGGAGGTTGACCTCTTGTGGAACGTGACCTCTGTTCGAATGACTGGACAGGGGGTGTCACCATTCGGATCTGCAGTTGTTGATTGGATCTTTGGGTATGACGACATCAAAAAATGAATATTTATGAGCCAACCTGTATTTCAGTGCAAAAGGCGTCGATGTCGGAGCTCTACACCCGAAGTTACATCTATTTATAGCCGTAACAAGGTATATTTCCCGAAATACTTCAAGGGATTGTTTTTTGAAAAGTTGCCTGGCTACTGTTATCGAAAAATAAGCTATTTTCAGTGATTTTTTACTGAAGCTGTGACTTGATAATGCCTTGGGGGTTACGGAATCCACTTTTCGCCGAGGTCGTCCATCAAGTTTTGTTTACATCCGGGTATTTCTGATTGAACTCGTAGCCGGTATAATCATTTCCGGGTTCTGTTTCCAAGCTTTTCCCATCAAAACTAAGAGAAAATCAAATGTTTTTGACCTATACAATAACAAACAGTATATTTATGAATGAATATTTATTTTGTACGTCTTTTGACCATTAAAATACTGGAAATCTAGCTACTGTGTCAAATTTGATTAGTGTTGTACTTGATGTGGACGTGCAGTACATGTATGATGTACTTGCTCAGTACACAGCTAGCAATTGCACTAAATACAATGAATAAATTCTAAATCTGGTTGTTTTTCAGTAAAGATTAAACTATTGATTATTAACTTTGCTTTTATCCCTATGTTTACCTACCAAACAGTACGATAGATAATGGCTACCAGTTGTAGAACAGGAGACTGCACACAAGGAGATATTTATGAGTTTTATTTGTCAGAAAAGGAGTTTCCTCAACAGAAAGTGATTAATGCCTTCAAAGAAAAGTTTCCAGCAGTTTTGGTAGATGATGTTCTTCCAAAAACACTCTATAACAAAATTAAGGGAATTTATGACAAAGTGGTGAACTTAAACAGAAACAAAGCTAGCGACAAAAAGTCTACATATCTCGCTGCACCATTTTGTGTACCAGCTAGGCAAAGTAATGCACAGCGGCTAATGTCATCTTGCAAGACTGAAAAAGAGCAGAAGCTAGCTACTAAAATAATAAGACAACAGCATGAAAACACAGTATTAAAGCGTAAGTTAGAAGAAGTAACAGAATCTGAAGAGTATCTTAGACAGGAGTGCGACATATTGCAGGAAGCGTTAAGTATAATACGAGGAAGAGTACAGGAATTATTTAATCAACAGGATAGATCTAGGGAACAACAGAGGAGTGAAATTGAGAATCTTAAAACAGAGTTTGAACAGAAGTCAGCTAAATTAGACACAGTACAAGAACAGTTGATAAATGCTAGAGATAAACTTAAAAAGTCACGTACAAGGAATTTCAACAAAAAAATTGCAAGGAGGGATAAGAAAATAAGCACAGCCCAAGAAAGCATTAAAGAGCTACAGACAGAACAGCAGCAGATGAGACAGGAACAACATGAGATGACAGAGGAGTTAGAACACTTACAAGAAAAGACAGTAGAACAGGAGAGTGAATTAAATAATGTAAGAAAGCAAGTAACAGACCTTAAAGCTGAAAAGAGATCATTACTAAAAAAGATAAGTTATCATAAAAGAGTCAGTAGACATTCATATGAAACCCAGATAGACAATAATGAACAAGAAATCGCAGAGTTACACATCAAAGTACAACAACTTGAACAAAGAAACAAACAACTTGAACATACTGTAGAACTTTCAGAGGAGAACTTTATTCAAACATTTTATGATGGGAAGTATATCAATGAAGTTAGAGAGACCATCATGGATCTGTTTTCTATGGGCGTTTCCATGCGTAAAGTCAATCAGATCATTGAAACTGTAATTGTCAAGCTTACTGGCAAACAAATAGGTAGACTACCCAGTCAGGATATGAAGCACAGGTTGTATGCTGAAGCTAAATATCTGGCTCAGGTACAGATAGCTCAAGCAATTCTTGATGACAATGACCTTCACATGAGTCGTGGTCACTGTCTTCACCAAGATGGCACAACAAAGCTGCACAAACATTACCAAGGCTTTCAGTTGACAACAACTGATGGCAAATCGTATAGCCTTGGCATGCTAGACATGGGCAGAGGGGACACTGATTCTACTATGACTGCATTTAACCACTTGATTGAAGAACTTGCTCTTGTATGTTCAAAATCTGAAAATGAAAAAAATAAGAATATTGCTAAAATTGTCAGTAGTATAAAAAACACAATGAGTGATCAAGGCCCAGTCTGTCCATCATTTAACAGAAAATTTGAGGCTATTCGTTCTGAGCTGCTTCCCATTGCTAGAGATGACTGGCATGAATTAAGCTCAGATGTCAAAGATAAAATTTTGCACATAAGCAATTATTATTGCAAGCTCTACCTCTTGGCAAATTTTGCAAATGAATCAACGAAAACTCTAAAAGTGTTTGAAACAGCGTCCACACAGTCAAATAATCCATATAGTTTTGGTCATGCAGAATCTTCAACTGTTCGTCTGATACGAACAGCTGTAAAAGCTTTTCACCCTAGAGGTAGTGATGAGTCAGGGGTTGCTGCCCATTTCCAGTCTTTTCTAGATTCTACAACGTCCCACACAAAGCTTCAATTGCAGAGTTTTATTGGTAGTAGATTTAACATTCTATTTGCAAATGCAGGGGCAGTCTATTACCATCATTCAGACATGAAATGTTTTCTGAATTGTTGGCCCAACCCGAACCGCCTGCTTCAGTCAGTTCAGTATGACTTGAATCAAAAGCCCCTGCTGGCAGCTTGCAGAGTGTTAGGCATAATTCACTATTTTATCACTGGTCCGCTGTATTCACTTTTCTACAGTAAGGGCTCCATTCTCGACATATCACCAGATATACATCAGTTGCAAATTGCATTAGAGCGTTTGTGCAAAGATGGCTCGCCTCTGTTAGAAGAGGAACCTGTCTTTGACACAGAACGTGTCCCAATTCATAAAGATGCAATTTATGAATGTCTGTTTGATACAGTTGATGAAGAGATGGCCGCATTCACACAACAATCAATAGAAATCATTGCCCATGCCCTTCTGATCATTCTTGAAAGGCAGGCAGCACAACACTTACCTGGTGGAGAATTTCATAGTCCACAAAACCTTGAAGCCAGTCATGTACCACGCAACAATTCTATAAGTGAGCGGGATTTTGCAATCCTTGACCTACTCATCCACAATAAACCAAGTGCATCAACTTTGACCCTTGAAGCTATTATCATGTGGTATAACAACAAAACTGTTAAGTGGCTAGATAGTCTTGATAACGAAACAAAAAATAAATATCTTGATGATGCAAGGAGAAACGCAACTAATTTAAGAGAGAAATTCAAACTCAGGCAAGAAATGATCAAACAACAACGCTTAGAAAACTTCCGTAAGAAAAAGAAAAAAGCAAATAGTGAGGCAAAAGTAAAGAACCAGTATGTATGTGAAATTGACAAATGAGGTGTCTGCTCATGGCGGTGTTTGGACTGATGTAGATAAGGCTTTAGAGAATGTACCTGTTTCCCAAAGAAAGGTTGCAGTTGTGAAACAGCTCCAGTTCCACAAAACTGTCCTCAAATCAAAGGGCCCCAAAGAATACTTTCAGGCATCACACAAAGGGCAACAATACAGTCTCCAAGAGAAAGTTGAGCATTTGAAGTTTGTTTTAGAAGCCAATGACATAAATTCAGTGGAGGAGCAGGTAGAGGATTTGCCACCTACTCACAGAAGTGCTACTGAAACGAAAAGTATCCTTGATCAAGAAAAAGAAAAGCTGTTTGCGAAACTTAACGAACAGAGACAAAAGATAATCATTGCACATCAAAAACAACTTGCACCATTATATACAAAGACTCCAGAACTACTAGTAGGCAAACTAGTTGAACACAAACTTGTTTTCAATAAGAAAACCCAATGGTTTAATGGTACAGTTAGGAAGGTGTTACAGGTGTGTGGGGAAAAAACTCTTTATGAAATACAGTATGATGGGGAGAGTACAGTATGGTCATTTCCACTGATTGTTGATCTGAAAAATGGAGATTTGGTCATCAGAGATTAGGATGATTTTACAAAACATGAAGGGATAATGTCTTCTATGAGCAATTTTTGTACATGGACCTGGGTAATTAAGTCAAAAGATGTTTCCATATATGTATGTAGGGAACAAATTTCCTAATACCAGTGACGCACAAGTGAATATTTGAAGTACAGTTGACTATTGTTGTGTTGAAATATAGAATTATATGCATACTCAAGTAGTTCTATGTAGTTGTATGTTGCCATGGTAACAAATATTGTGGAAAAGTATAAATAAACAGGTGATGAATTGTTTATAAGTGATATATAAATGTGTACTCTTTACCATCAAGGCAATGCCCTCTGTAAATGTGGAATTATAGATAATACCCAATATATTGACAATTTTCATAGCCAGGTTGCCATGGAAATATGTTGAAAAAATATTACAATATTTTAAGTAGTTTTTCATACTTTTATTCGCATAGTGATCCTTTAATTTTTCTATAGTAATGAAATTGTTATTGTAAAAATGCTATATTTGCCTGATTTTGGTCAATATTGAGTTTCCATGGTAACCAGGATGCATAATTTATAAAAAATACCATTTTATTTGAATCATCATCCTAAAAGAAGTGTATTCTGAAAGTTTCATTTGAATCGGACGGAAATTTCTCAAAATATGCTCATTTATTCATCTTCAAATTTGTCCCCCTGGTGCCATTATCTCTGCTATTGTTTACATAGACTATTACATAATCAGGTGTCCCAAAATTATGATATAATACAAATCTTAAAATTCACGTATATTCAAAACCGATTTATCAATTTTTATGGGGTAAAGACCACAATGCTTGAAATTTATATCTCTACAACTCTATGCAAGATTTGTGTACATTAGACTATCAAGAAAAAATGACCAGACCACCCTATCAAATGCAACGAGCATCGAGCAGTGTCAGCGTCCAGCTCTCCCTGCATCGGGCAACACACTCAGAATCTGCACAACTGTTCATCACAGTTGCAGTCATCGCAAGTCTGGATTATTTTAAAACTGCTGGTTTTCTGGTACAATTAACGTCCAAATTATCCAACAAAAATAGATCCTGTAACTTCACTGTGCCACCTCTGAATGTCGCGACGGTATGCCGTACAGAATGAGACAAATCTATTTTTAGTATGCCAAAAAAGCCAGGACTATTGTTCTTATGTAAATTTACGAAAAAAATTGTTACTTTTTTCTTTTGATTTGAACTCTTGACCCATTTTCTGTGTGAGTGCAGCAGGTATTTTTTTGACAAGTGTCGTTCGTGTTGCATGCGAATAAAATGCAATGCCGATATGGACGTAATGCGTAAATTTATCGTAGGATACTGTGTGCCTGTACGGAATCCTAACTTATAAAAATGCTTGGTGTCGGGCGCTTAGAGTGATGAAAATACCCAAGTAAGACAACAAAGACACGCAAGTTGATATAATATAATAGCAATAACCCCCTTCGCAGTCGGGTATACACTCGATTTTGGTACAATGCGCTCCATATAGCACTCGCCTATCGGCTCGTGCTATATGTCGCGCATTGTACCAAAATCTCGTGTATATCCTCCTGCGGCGGGGGTTATTGCTTAATTATATTATATCATGCTTCCATGCGCCATTCTGATTGGACGCGAGCTCATTCCACCGATGCTAAAATAATGTCTTAGCACTGCTAAAACGGGCCCCTAAACCAGCATTTTCGAAAATTGCCCGGTCAGTGCATTTGAACGTACCTATCTAAACCATAGACCCTCGAAAAAGACTGAAACAGTCCACTTTGTTTCATGATCAAAGACCGACGACCGAATTTTGATACACAGATAAAGTGTGGGTCTATAACTCACCTCTTGATGTAAATAAGTTGGCATCGATGATGAAAGACATCTCTGAAGCAGCACTTTTGGGGTATGATGCACACAAATATTAGGGCGACAGCGCACCGTGCACTTTGCGGGAGTCGAGACGCGATATATCCTAGTACCGCTCTTTAAAATGAAGATAGTATTGACACTTCCTCACAGTAACGGTATGTCAGATATTCTTTACTTAAGTTTGGGCTATAACAGATCGGGATGTCCTAACGATGTAGACCAAGAAGTTCAAAATAACAATGGGATGACTCCTTGCGACTGCGACAATATTTGACATCAAACGCAACGAGCAGTGTCAGCGTCCACGGTCGAGCTCTCCCTGCATCGGGCAACACATTCAGAATCTGCACAGCTGTTCATCACAGTTGCAGTCATCGCAAATCTGGATTATTTTAATTTAATTTATTGTAAATTTACGAAAAAATGTTACTTTTTTCTTTTAATTTGAACTCTTGACCCATTTTCTGTGTGAGTGCAGTAGGTATTTTTGACAAGTATCGTTCGAGTTGCATGCGAATGAAAATGCAATGTCGATATGGACGTAACGCGTATTTATCGTAGGATACTGTGTACTTGTACGGAATCCCAACTTATAAATATGCTCGGTCTCGGGCGCAGAATTCCCGACATTCGATCTCTCAAACATCCGTTTTCTGCATTTGGCGCTTAGAGTGATGAAAATACCCAAGTAAGACAACAAATACACGCAAGTTGTATAATATAATAGCAATAACCCCCTTCGCAGTCGGGTATACACTCGATTTTGGTACAATTCGCTCCATATAGCACTCGCCTATCGGCTCGTGCTATATGTCGCGCATTGTACCAAAATCTCGTGTATACCCTCCTGCGGCGGGGATTATTGCTTAAATATACCAATGTCAAAATCTATTCTTAGTTTTCCAAGAGTTTTCTTTGAATAAGACCAAAAAAGTGTATAACACTGTCATATAAGTGTCAAAAGTGGTATGTAAATTCAAACGTTTTAACATTACTTTAGATTTCCCGTCATTTTCAAAAACTTATCATATGACAGATAAAATAGATATTACAACAAAAGAACTGTTGGCTATTGTGTGTTATGCATTCGAGTAAATGCCATCATGCTTCTTTCTTTTATGATAAAGATGTGTATTTGCAGGCAATACAACATTTTTTGTCCTTTTCCATGGGGGTGCCATTTTATGAGTGCCGCACCAATTCATTATTCAACCACTTACAACGCGTAGGCATTGTCCAAATCAGGGAGCAGTGATACTTTTATACCCGTCCTCCGATTAGCAAACTTACGCGAACCAACTTTGGTTTGAAAATAATGTCACAAAAAATAATGCAAAAAATTAGCAGCGATTGGGGCTTTAACACTTGAGTCATAAAATACTCACACCAACCCTGAAATAGTGAGATAAACCTAGCCTACCGCAGATACTTTATATCTCAATCCTTCAAGCAATATTAACATGTTACTTTTTTGTAAAAGAAATACAGGTCAGAACCTGTCGAATGTTTTTTTTTTCAGATTTGTCAACTGCGTGTGCCGCAAACTTTAGCCATGGTGTCGGCTTTACAGGTGATCTCATATTTGAGTCTGACATACTTGTATCCGACACGCAGAAAGCGAGTGACGTATGAGCATTTGTCAAACAATCTTTCATAAGCATGATAATACAGCTCATGAGAACAAATCGATCGCACATTTAAGTTCTCACAATCCTGAATCAGCAGGACCTGCCCGCTTCTTTAAGATAACATGAATCAAAAAATAAATAACACATGACAAAGCAACGATTGTAGAAAAAGACACCGTGTCTGAATAACGCACAACAGGTTTAATTATCTGGCCTTTTCATACAATGTTTTCAATTAAATAAAAGTCTTTCACAAAAAAAATATTCAAAGCGGCTGTCCTTGATCACTGGTTTTCGGATTCTAATATACCTTGACTAATCCAACACGGGTCAGTTTCAGTGTTACATTGATTCAGCGCTATCTGTACAAATTTATTCCAACCATTAATGCAGTTTGTGTACACTAAAGAAATCGGATACTGCATACAAAACGTTCGCTATCGAGTATCAGGAATAGAGGGTCGTCCTACAAGTGCACTCAATCTCGAGAAAGCAGCTTTATATTACCGACTAGGCTTAGTTTTTCAGACCAAAAGTCTATCATCTAATCTAATCCATTGTGAAGCAAGATTTGATAATGATCATGCTCCGGTAGGATAGGAATACTATTGTACACCATTGCACGGTAATAATTCTCACAAATTCGTACACAGGTGACCATGTTACAGGATCGACGTCAAAGGATATATCAATTTTACGGAGCAATACATTGTATCAGAGTATTGAAAGAAATATTCGTCTAGAAGTTATGGTCAATAAATATCATATAATGAATATTTTAACTACTCAAGCCTTGTCTGTTTATTGGTATGGCTATGAATTTACCTTCGCTCTCTCTGTATAGTATTTCACAGAATTTATTCCGCATCTGTTAGTTTCCTCCCTAACCCCTTCAATGAATGTATTCTACAAATCACTAACGCGGAGGCTTATTATCACCCTTACCAGCAGGTCATAAGGTAAAAACGGGCATTGATAATGCTAAAACTAGAGTCCCGAATTCTGATAGTACTGCCATTAGCTATGTTTATTACTGTTGTTGTGTTTGTTGTTGTAGTTGTTGTTGTTGCTGTTGTTGGCACACAGAGACGGATTCCTGACAGGACAAATGATAAGCTCTGATAGCCTAAGTCCTAGTCCCCCTTTCAAGGCCATGATACATGGGACCATGGGGCATGCCCCTCATCATCGGTTACGAGACTCAGTAAAGTTGTTGAATAAACAAAATAAATAAAATTAATTTTATTTTTTTATGACCAATTTAGCTATTTCCATGATTGCTTTATCGGTTCGTAAAGTCACCAACCAGCGTAAACAATATTTTTACCATATATAATAAATATTCCTCCACAAGGAGGCTATTATCTATGGTATGACCTCAACCTTGGCTGTTGCTAAGCGACAAGCGCAAACCGATAGTATGACGACCAGTGTGAAACCCCCCTTTGAAACCCAATTTTCTGTTGACTTTCGTCACAAAATTAATTTATAGTTTTTTTGTATCTACAGTTATAATTACTTGTGCTCAGAACTTTACATAAATTTGTGTTTTATGTAATTTTTGCTGTATTTTACCGTGTACACTCTGAGCCTAGATTAGTGTAAACTGTCGAACTGGGTTTTTGAATAAAAACTCTTTATCTGGCAAATTGATAATGATCATCCTCCGGTAGGACAGGAATACTATTGTACTCCATTGCATAGTAATGATTCTCACAAATTCTCACACAGGTGATAATGTTACTGGATCGACGTCAAAGGATATATCAGTATTGAAAGAAATATTGTGTAAAAATTGTGTAAAAATATTCACTACATTAAAGTTATCGAACTGCTTTATGTAACCAATGCCATTGAGTTTCAATTAGACCTGCAATAGGATGACACACCCAATATATTGTCGTGTATAGTATTCATAAAATTTATTTTACATCCAGAAACCGTGTGCTCCTAAAAGAAGATTATGCGAGCATTATAGTACTGCAGTAAGATGACATTAAAATGATAGCTTTTAATCTATTTTATTTCTAAGCTCGTTGGATAGAAAATGTTAAGTTTGAACGTACTGTCAAAATTTTTAAGACTTTATGTAGCAAATTATGATATTCAATAAATTGCTCAGCTTACGAGAAAATGAAGGTTTCACAATTGTCGAGAGAGCATAGTGCCCACAGAATGGTACACAACTGTATATAGCTAAGTACATATATTTTTACATTATATCAATCCACAAAGATTGTTTAACCGAGGAAATTACGGTACAGACCATTCTTGACAACGTATGGAGAGCAATGCGTGATTTCAATAAAATTTAACGAGGTTTCATAATTGTCGATAGAACAAGGTTTACACTAAACGCTACATAATTGTATATTTCTAAAGAATATTAATTAAAATTAAACCACAAAGATGTAGCACAAATAAACGTCGAACATAACATTTATTATAATTTTATCAATAAAACCAAAAAATACTGTTTTAAGGAGGAACGAAGATACTGCTGCCTTCATATTGATTTTACTGCGGTTAAAAATAACTTCTGACTATATCGTTCGTCTAATACAAGGGTAACTGAAGAAGAGTCTAAGAATCTTGTATTTATACTTTCAATATATAACACCACTTTATATAGATTGGAATATTTGACTACATGGTGATGATTTTAAATGTGCACACACAGTGGTGCCTTCTCAATAACGACATTAACAGGAAACACCTCGGATAAATCATGTTTTTTTTTTAATTTCGATTTGCACCAATCTACCTAATGACGTGGAGTGTATGATTGTTTGTATAGATATCTTAATGGTTCACAGTGGCATATAGTCACATACCAGCCTCGGAAATATCCGTTGCTTTCAATGAACTGTGATCTCAATTTTAAAAAAAATGGCTCAGCGATGGAGGCATTGACGTCTGCAACACTTCAGTTGATGAGGGTTGCAACAGTTTGAAAATGATAAATAATAATTCCTTTATGAAAGAGACTGGTAACTAAGCCTACCAAGGAATGATTAATAAGCGAAAGGAAAATACAATTACCTCTGTGTACGAATCATTTAATCCTTTAAGAGAATAACTCCTGTCGAACTGTTCGTTGTAGAACAGATTATAGTGTAATACGGTTTGTCTAAATATTTGGAATTTTACAGCTTACCACACACAGATGATGCCACTATTTCTTTAGCTATTAGTTTATGTGTACTAGCGTAGATTCCGCTTTTTCGCTTTTAATCACAATTGATTAAAATATGTCGTACCTTATGCTGATGGAAACACCATGTCAGCAGCTGATGAAATACAGTCGTTGTAGGAAATTCCAGCAGAAAATGTCGTCTCTTGTCAAGTGACATCAATGATGACTTTGAAAAGACAAGAATCAACACATCTTAGAAAGGAATAAAATGACACGGATTCGGTGAACAATTTCATCAAATCACGGCAAAATCATGATGCTGTTTGCGCGAACGAGAGAGATGTGAACAATGTCCGGCGATTTATCAAGAGTCATCATGATGACCATAGAGAGCTAACTGACATCCCAGCAACTGCCTTGAATGAATATTTAGCGGTATTTCCAATCGATATTAAGGAAGACGACGGGAATAACTACGAACCTGATTCGATTTCGGCCTTGAAAAATAACATCAAGAGATGTTCATTGGCGATGCGGAGTTTCCTCAATGATAGGCAATTCGACTGAGCCACCGTTGTCGGTGATAAGGGCAAGCCAAGAACATCTGAAGCGAGTTCTCCAAAAGAAGAAAAAGCTATGTGGTACTCAGGCAAGGCATTCTTGGAAAGAATGAATTGAAAAAATAGCTTCACGCTATGGACTCAATGGCCGATTGGCACAAAAAATGACCTCTGGCGATATAAAACTACAAAAAGACGATTTTATTCCTGAATGTCGGAGCGGGTTACCGAAACAAATACGCGAGACTGAAAGTACATGGACTCTGTTCCCTTTCGCTTGTTGAAAAGCTACCGAGAATGACCATGACCCGATTTCGAGCTACCGTGAGTTTGTCAAGCAGAGACCTTCGATACATGCAAGAAAGGTAGTCAATTCTACATTCAAACCGATACCGTCAACCCAAAGTAACGCTTTTACGTTGTTTCATCCGCAATCCCGGTCCAAGGGAAGTTACTGACTTCCATGCAACACACTGCAAAATTGAAATGTATGTCATTTTCTGGACGTACATTTATGTATTTGTCTATAAAGCCTCTTTAAGGACGGGGACTACGTACGAAAATCAACGTCAACGCAGGTCAGAGCGGAATCTGTTATTTCCATTATATTATCAGAGAACCCAAGAAAACCGTCTAAATTTCCGAAAATTTCAAGAGGCGAACGACAACTTTGCGCCAGAAACTGAGCCATACACGACGCACTGTCACGTGCGCTGTAAAAAAATTGGCAAATCCGGATATCAGAAAAAAATATCTCAACTTGACCTACAAGTGCTCCATTTTATTTTGTGATTGGTTATGATTTACGTTTGAGCCGTATGGTTACGATACTTTAATTTGTTAATCCTATTATTCATATTCACGGGTGTGTTAACAAACCATGACTGTGTATTTGTGGTCACGTGGTTCAGCTCGTCCAACCAAAATCCTACGGGCAGGGCATGGTAACATAATTGGTAGTAAGTAACCGGCTTAGCATTTACCTATGCCAATAATTGTATAAATTACAGAAAAATCTCAACCACGGGGCTAATATTGTTTCACCTGCGCGCGCAAAATTACATTTATATTCTTTTGGATTATTCCCAAAATACACAACGCTTGCACTGAAATAAAAACAGCGTCCAACAACAATCGTCATCATCTCACTTAACCCAATACAACGGGACCTAACGAGAAGAACTGTTAATGGCAAAGCATGTTGTTACAATCGGTACCATTCTAAACTCACCTCTACTTCGCCAGTAAAAAGTGGCGGCAATTTTCTCTTCTGTCCTAAAATTTCCTTGTTCAAAAAGCCCTTCAAAGCTGTACGTCGGAATATCGCATCATTGACGAACAGCTGCAGCCATTGTGTGTATTTGCTTTTTTTTCTTTTAGGTACGAAATGAATTTAGGGGACTCTCATAAACTGATGACTTTATGACTTTAAACATGCATATCGACATTATTGGTGAAATACCTCGAATTATATTTTCGGCATTAAGTCGTCTGGATGGAGCGATATGGGAATGTGTTTATGATATAGTAATAAATTAAATCAGTCAATGAATCGATCGATCGATCATTACCAGAATGTGTGAATAAGTGAATGCAGTTTACATTAAAGCACGATACTGCAGTGAGACATTACTAAGATTTTAAAGCATAGAAATGTGAAATAAACATCTTACGTTGAGAATATGCCAGAACACCGCTTAAGTATGAGTACGCATGTGCGAAATTATATTCGCGAGTTGGATTTGTGGGAACACACCCAGCTCGGGTCTGTTTATTTTGTATCGGAAACTTTCATCAATGTCCATTATATGCCTTATCGGGAAATTATTACACCTCACTAATTTAGCGGGCACTGCCATTGGTTAAACACGACTCACGTGACATGTAAAAGAACGTGATGATGCCCTCTGCGAATGTGATGATACCCTCTGCGAACTTGATGATGCCCTCTGCATCTGATATTACATGGATGACGTCATTTTACTTACTGTGCGTCCAAATTGTCGTTCGCTTGTTGTACTTTGCAGTTGGCAACTTATGGCTGCAAAACGTCATGCAGAGCTGTCACCGGCACAGTTAGACGATATTTTGATGCAAGTAAACAGCAAACGAACGAAAATGGCAACAAGGAATGCAATTTCTGTGTTCAGCGACTATGCAAGCAACGAATTTGGATACGGCACCGAGGAGATCGGCAAACTTTGGCGGCAACCCGAAACTCGGCATTGACAACATTTTACGCTGAGGTCCGGACTCAGAAGGCTAACTGTACTCGAAGGAGTCTTTGTGTTTTTGTTTCTTTGCATGTTCGCTTGTTCGGTGTAATAAGAATAATAACACATGGGAGCTTGGGCAATATCACGATTTTTTGCCTGCCTTCGGGCTGGTGGTCATGATCGAAATACTGATGATGCCCTCGCCTACGGCTCGGGCATCGTCAGTATTTCGATCATGACCACCATCCCTTCGGCAGGCAATAAATCATGATATTGCCCTCGCTCTCATGTGTTATTATTTAATTATACACCACACGACAGGCAAACAGTGTGCGGTCCCTCACTGTGACTAACTCTATCGTGTCGGGAAAGTGTCAGCGAGAGGTGGTAGAGACCCGTGAAGAGAGTTTTCAAAGTTCAAAGTCGTTCATTTCGTGTTCTGTAAAGGAGAGCGTCCTTCTTGGTCTGTATTCTGAAACCAAAATCATTATATTCAGTGGTAATTTGCATACAATAAATGTAAAATTGCCACATCATACCCTGTACAAGTGGATATCATGCGTGGTCAGTGCAAGCGGTACAGGGTATATCCCGTGAAAGTCCATCAGACGTGGCACAGTAAGTGAGGCTACCCACAATTCGCCTTGATTTGTTCACTCAGACATTTTTTGCTAAAGGCTTTTTCAATTTTATCAGAGTCTTAATAATTTTCAACTTACAATTTAAGTTCAGGGTTATTTGTTAAGAATATGTTCCAAAATTATTGATTATGTTTAAAATTCAAGAGTAAATTGAATGAGAAGTTGATGTTTAGAGATACTAAAAATTGCACACTTGTCAAGATAAAGTTATCAGCAACTAAGATGGTTTCATCATACCACCTGTCAGACATGCAAATTTCCTTTGTTACGAACATTAAAAAATATCAATACCCTTTCTTTTGCCAACACAGATGCAACTTATTCCCTCAGTTTCCTTGAAAATGTTGTGTATGGCTGTCAAAAATATATGTCGACAAAATTACAAAATTTCTATCTCCTCCGCGGAAAAGGGGTTGATCTTCTTATTATTCACAGTGAGAAATTAGAAAATTATGATGATCAGAACTATGTTACCATAATTTCGAAATATGGACCGAGTTGTTCTGTGTACAGAAGAAATTTGCTTCAATTCAGTGAGTGATCTCTGTGTGTACAGATCATGGGGCATTGTGGGTAGCCTCACTTACTGTGCGTGGCGGCATTGATTAGGCTTCAACGGAGCTGAAAAGACATTCAAATCATCTCTAAGTTGTGTATTACTGTTTGAGATTAACACTGCATGAAAACGCAATAATACAGATAAATTCACACTAATAAGTTGACTGTATTATAGAACAATACACGTGAATTCATGTGAATCCACATGAATACACGCTTGCTGAATACAAACAATGGATTATTGACTGTATTCATCTGTATATGCACTCTTAAGCTAAAATACAGGCAATAATCCATGCTAATACAGTAAGTATTGTTTGGTTTTCAAGCAGTGTAAACGATTTTTGCACTAATCAACCCCCTCCCCCGTCGACCCTACACGTTTTGTAACTTACGAGTCTTTTTTACGCCCATGACACATTGATTGCCAATTCTGTGTGAACAAATCCAACATTTTGTTGGCGAAGGAGCATGCTTATAAAACGCTTAAAGGCTAACTATTACTAACGTATACACTAAGGAATAACATGGAGAATTTGGTTAAAATGATATTGGGCTTCAGTAGGCTAAAAAAAAGTTGTGCCGTTCCGATAACCCGACCTACCTTTTTTTGCCTGCCGACCCTAAACTTTTCAGAGCTATGTAAACACAGATGTAAAAAAAAGAAGAAAAACCGTAAAATCACGTGTTTGTTACCAGGCATTTGATTTTTGCTTGAACGAGGACGTCCCTTTTGTTTTTATTCCCTTAATATGAAATGATGCGGACAGTGTTTGATTGCACTGAACCCCTGAAAGTTGCAGATTAAAAAATTAAACATATTTATATTGTGGAAAAAAAATCCTTGTCCACCTACCTGCCTTACTTTTGAAAACCATGTTATCGGAACAGCACACTTTATTTTTCTTGGACATAGGCTGCCCTCAAAAATTGTTTGGGTGCTGGGGCTGGAGGAATTCAGGGGGATTCGAAATTTTTGGGGGTAGTGGAGGGGTAAAGTCTGCTTGTTTGTATGTTTTCTAAGTTGCATTTCAATTTCATACATCGACGGCCTTATTCTTAAGTTCAAAAATGTGTAGAATCAGTAGACAATGCCCTGAAATAGGTGTAAACATGCAGGCTACGTAAGGTAGTATTTTTACTTGTGGACACGTACACGATGTGAGTGATTACGTCGTCATCATAGCAATTTACTGCTGAGCCGTGGCCTTACGGTTTGACCTAACAGTTATCAGCTGGAGTGTCAACACTAGCTGAAAGGCAAGGAAATGCATGTAAACTAACCAATAAAGGATGACCGGTTCGTGACAATGTAAAAAAGATTCCATGCAATATTTGCAGAGACGGCTACAGTGCCCCTAGCTGTCCCCGAGATTCAGACCGAAGATGACTGGCGTAAGGATAGCGTACAACCTTATTTAACCCTAATCAGCACACCTGGGGTCCGCCTGGACACCAATGGAATATTTTTTCTAATATTGTTTCTCTAAATGCATGTCAACTTTTCTCCTTTTATGTATTTGTCAGGTAACCATTTAGCAACAATGCTGTGAATTTTTTTTGCTATTGGGTGATCTATTGAATTTTTAGAAAAAAAATTCAGTTGGGGTCCATGCGGACCCCGGACAATCCTATCGAAATACGCTGTTGATTCGGTATCTCTATTATGTCCCTTGCAAAAAGAAAATACCATTCTAACCCACTTTCAATACACTAAGAGGTATGTGACATATTATGCATCTGTTACACTACCTTTTCATACTTTTTTTAGGTTGAATAGCACGTGATTGATTAGATATGGACGTTTTCAAGCACATTACACAGCGGGCAAAGGCATCAAGTCTGGGTCTGGTCAGACCCAAGACATTATTTGTGACGTTTTATTGATTTCTTCTCAAATTTGCCTCTCTGTATGTTAAATATGATACTCATGGTCTGTTCAGAGGTAAAAAAAAACTTTTGTTAAGTATTCAGAACATGGATTTGGACAGAAAATAACCAAACTGTACTTTTCTCACCTATCAGCCAAGTAAATCGTTATGTTAACTGTTGTTATTATCAATAAATATGTGTTTTGTTGCAAATTCATATTTGTTAAAAGAGGATGATGTGGCAATTAGGAACATGAAACGGTATGGTGTGTTAAAAAGATGTCTGTTACAATATTTTTGGTGTAATAAGCAAGGAATCTCCTTGGGGTCCGGATGGACCCCAGGTGTGCTACAACGTATGTTTCGGAAGGTGTCCTGGTGAAGGTTAAATGTTTTACTATCCAAGGCTTTTTGCATAAGATTTCTTGATCAAGAACATAAACTAACGTCGAACTAAATTTAACTCATATAATTCAACTCGGGTCGTAAAAAGTCAATTAATAGTTAATAGTTTAACTGACGACCTGGGTGATTGGCAGGTCGTGTCCAACGACGTCATATGCAAAGCAGGCCCAAAGATATTGACAGCTGGCCAGGGATTACCATGAATACGTAATGAATCTTCACTACGCAGAAATCGCGTTGTCAAGCCCTTCTTAACCGGTCAAATCCTTTTGGCATTTCCCGGCATGGTATCGGTCGATGCCGTGCGGACGGAGACGGAGGGGACAGATCAAAATTTCGCTTATCCTCTCTCGGCAAATTAAATAAAGAAGGGAAGTTCGTTTGTTAAAGATCACGAAATGACAAACAGCTAAGATAACACCATTTACACGATACAGATAAGACCTTTTGTGGTCAATTATTATGATATTATCTCCACCATTTTCGTCAGTCAATAAGCTACACCTACAGCAGAGTTCGGAAAGTGAATAAACATGATATTTAAAGCGTACAAAAATTCGCTACGTTTAGCCCGGTTGGCTCTGTGAGCCTCGCTTGCTAGAAAGACCGTTGAGGGCGCATCATAATCATATTGTTGAGGATAGAGCTGCATAGCAAACGGGTGGCTGTGCCGAGAATCTAAGTATGTACAACCATGCAGGTTCTGATAACCCCTCGCCTTATGCACCATGCTGCGTCAAAAATATCTGGAGTTATACTGTCATATATATATACATATATATATATATATATATATATATATATATATATATATATATATATATATATATATAGTTTGCAGTTTTATAGTTTGCAGCTTTCATATAGATGTTCCTACAATTGACTACGAAAAGGAGTTCAGCCAGGATTTTAATGTTGTATTTGTTCAATAAATCACATGACGCACATTTATTTTCGATCCGTCGTGCCGGTAGACACGTCATAAAACATGATCGTCTTTAATTCTACCTAAATAAAAAAGTATATTCCACTCATGGAGTTGTCAAACCCCACCTTGACACGGGGCGTATCGTGGCAGACGTGCAGCAAGTGGTTTTACCCGCACTACCCTGAGAAGTGTAGGGTACTAGGGCCTAGGGGAAACTGATTGTATCAAAATGTGTCACGTTGACGCTGATTTAAAGGTGTAAATATGCAATAATTTCTAACATCAAGGTTCTTAGCTTCTGATAACTGTATTGCTGAAAATGTGACCTTCAATTCCGATGTCAAGTGCCGTACTTGCCAATTATTTTGCAAACACTTGCGCCGAATTTATCGCAAGGAACATATGGATGACCAATGGTACAACTGTTATCAGATTACAGGTAGCACTGTTTACCACGCGACGTTTCGTAATTTAGTAAAATAATATATATATATATATATATATATATATATATATATATATATATATATATATATATTTATATATATATATATTTATATATATAAACGATTTTATTAAATTTTATTAAATTTTATTAAATCATACATATATACATATGCAGCTGACTAACAGCATAAATATGGCAGGCGTCTGTGCAATAAAACTTAGTTTATTAGGATTGCAATCTTCCGTGTCTCCCTACTTCTGTTCATTGTGCAGGGTGGCGCCAATGATTGTAATTTCGTTTGAAGTTCCTTTACATGTTTGTTAAGGCATCTTTTAAAGGCAAGAGGAGCCTTTTAATACCCCCTATCTCCCTGGGCATTCATAATCTATCATGAGTGGCACATTGTTGTAGCGTCAACGAATGCTCCCGAAAATCTGGATCTTTCAAGAACAATGGTGTACATTGAAGCACTGTTCCAACATATTACGTTTTGTGAACACTTGTGGCATCACCTTGTTGGCGAAATTTTCTCATTTTCCCCCATTTTAAGTTGGTTTTTCATGCCAAAACTGCTTTGATCCTGTGTTCGAAGCGTCCAAATAACAATAGATGAAACATTCAAACACGAGGGGACGCGCAAAGGTGCAAATGGATGGGTGATGTGTGTATGTTGACCTGCAGTACGTTATTTTACGATAGATCTCTTTTGGAAGTATGTTGTGGCCTAGCCCTGCGTACGATGCCATGTGTTCCCGGCGTTATACGGCCTCCCACCATAGCTCTGTGTGGCACGGCTGTGTGGCCTACCCAAATCCCTCAACCGCTCACAGACGGCGAAATTGCTCTTGTGACGTCCAAAACCGTGGGTTTTTTTTGGGTTTTTTTTGTATTTTGCTGGCAATGCAAGGTCAAAGGCCAATGCAGTGGCCGGCCATTGGATACGTTCATGTGACGATTATACAGGTGCCCATGAGCTGCAATATTTCCGATCGGGTCGGGGTGATGAAACTAAATCGCGACTGATTCATCTGCGTCGGAGTTGTTCAAAAATGAGACACTTGCCATTGGTTAGCATCAAATAATGACCATATATTCAAACTGAAACATGATGTAATATCTGAAGATCGCTATGATGTCTTTCTCCTCTACACGTTTTTTCTGAGCTTGTTTTTTACTAAGTTGCTTTAATATTATCTGACGGTTTTTTTTGGTTTTTTTAAAATCTTAATCAATTTTACTTTCCCAACCATGGCACAACATTACTTTTTTTCACTTTCATAGCTTATGTTCTTCCTCGATTGTCTGTGACTGATTTTGCTATCCCGATATCGATATTGAGTTCGTATTTCAGGTGTCTTGAAACTTACGTCACGGTGATTCACTGAAATAGATTTCGGACAAACTCAAGAAATTTGACAACTACTAACGAATAGTCAGCAAAATTTACAGAGACTAGCAACAATAATTAAATGTATGGTCATTTTACCGTCTTTCGACTAAGCGGGTTTGCTTGGCGGAAGCAGTATATAAGGATCTGAGTTCTCATTTTTACCCTACCATGTGAGTGTAGTATTCGAACAAGTGAGATCATAATCTTACACTGTTCCGAGTGGCCTGGACATTTGTTTATAATATACAATAAATTGATCCTCTCAAAATTACTCTTGTTTACATTGCTTGGATATGGATATTTTTCTATACCTTTTGACTTTTCATTTGAAGTCTTTTGACTCTCCATTGGCGGCAGCACATGTACGGGTACAACCGTCATGTGCAGACTGGAGTGTGATTGTAAATTTGTCGGGAAGTTGTTTAACAGACAGTGTTGGCT